>JAJOZX010018150.1:15000-42518 GCA_023014485.1 Bathynomus jamesi
TGTGTTTCTTTTCCCTTCGTGGTTTTATTCATCATATATATATATATACAGGGTGGGCCGTAAGTTTCCATACATAGGAAAAATAAACATTTTTTATGGACAACCATTTTTATTTATATAATATGCTCTACATGGTTGCCATTGTTTTGAAAACACATTTCAATACGTGTTCCCCACTGTTGATGAACACGCATTAGCACAGTTGACGTTATGCTTGTAATGGCGTTGGTGATACGTTCCTTTAGATGATTTATGTCTCGTATCTTTTCCTGATACACCATGGCCTTCAAGTGCCCCCAAAGATAGAAATCAAGGGGGGTGAGATCTGGGGATCTGGGAGGCCACTCCACAGGACCACGCCGACCAATCCAAGCATCCGGAAACTGCTGATCCAAATACCGACGCACGTGAAGACCATAATGAGGTGGAGCTCCATCTTGCTGAAAGTAAACTGGGAAGTTACCTTCCTCGTTTAGCAGGGATGGGAAAATCTCTTCTTGCAACATGTTAAGATACCTTTCGGCATTAAGATTTCCACTGACAAAAATTGGTCCAATGATTCTGTCACCCCATATCCCGGCCCACACCATCACTTTACCGGCACCTTGCATCTTCGTCGGACTCAGCCAGTTAGGGTTAGCATTACTCCAATAACGTATGTTTTGCCGATTAACCTCTCCATTGACGTAAAAATTTGCTTCATCAGTAAACAAGATCTTACAAACGCATATTCTTAGGGTATCTGAAACATAAAAACAAACGTTTACATTTTCCTATGTATGGAAACTTACGGCCCAATATATATATATATATATATGAAAATTATTTCACGAAAGTAACACGTGAAAAATATTTATGATGAATAAAACCACGAAGGAAAGGAAACACAAAATGGTGCTCAAGCGCTTTCGTCTAATGACATCCTCAGGAACATACTATATATATATTATTATATATATATATATATATATATATATATATATCAAACCCACAACCATATTTACAACCATATTCCCTTCTCTCCGATCGATTTTTAGAAGTTACCGTTCTGCTATTGCTCATGCACATGCACATGCACATTCTATTAAGAACCAATTCGGTTTCCTTAGGAAGTGTTATAGTGAAGTCATCCCAAAATCCCTGCTTGGAAGACGATACTGTATGTTGGACGATACGCCGTTTGGTGACACCGAAAGAATTATTTTAAAGAAACATATTAATATAGCCCGCATCGAAGTGAAGAACGCCTTCAGAGAGTCCGAAGTAAGAAAAAATATATTTTTTTCCACCGTTCCTCATGTGTGGAGAAGTACACTTTTGGACGATATTTACAACTACTTACGTAGAAGATGCAGAACTCAGAACAGAAAATTAAACAATAGACTGGAGGATTTAATTCGTAATAGTTACTGGACTAAAAAAAAGTGATTTTAGTAATATTGTTAACTTGTCGTCCCATCTGCGTTAGGTTTTGGGTTAGGATTCTCAGTCCCAAAAAAGCCCAGCAGTTTACTGATTGCTAAATCTTTTATTAATTTTGAAAAACATAGTAATATATCCGAAAGTGAGGTGACTTTAGCCAAAGGCTGTGTGTATAGTGCTTTTAATACGAGGTATGAATCGAATTATCCGTTGAGGTTTGAAAAAGCCATAAAAACGCTTAAAAATAATGATTCATTACATATTACTAAAGCGGACAAATCTAATTCGATCGTCATCATGGACAAAAACAGTTATGTTGAAAAGATGAATACGTTATTGAGTGATCGCGACACGTACAAACCTCTAAATAGAGACCCATTGGAGGATGTTAATAAAATGTTTATCAGAAAATTAAGAGAAATATTAAAAAATAACTATAATGGGTTTTCACAGCAGTTTCTTAGTATAAATCCGGCACTATCATATCTGTACGGTTCAGTAAAAACACAAAGTTAATAATCCCATGAGGCCTATTGTTGGCTCCGTAACCTATAAGCTATCTAAATGGTTAGTTAGTTTAATAACGCCGTTAGTTGGTTCTATTTCTAAGTCACATATTGTAAATAGCATGGATCTTATTGACAAACTGAAGTTTCCTAATGACCCTAATTTCAAATTGATAAGCTTTGATGTATGCTCGTTATTCACAAAAGTCCCTGTTGATGACCTACTTGATTTTTTAAGAGATAAGATCTCTGAATATTCTTTCCCTGTTCAACACAACACTCTTATCGAGTTAATTAGGCTTTGTGTCAAAGACTGTAAATTTCAGTTTGAAAATAAGTTTCATGCTATGTCGTTTGGATTGGCGATGGGAAATCTCCTTTCACCTGTACTAGCTAATTTATATGTGGAATTTTTTTGGAAGTAGAATTTTGCCTTCGATTGTTAATTTTAACCTGGTTTGGGACAGGTATATAGATGATATTTTATGCCTTTGGCCTAATAATTTAGATGTTGACTTATTTCTTGGTAGGCTCAACAATTTAGTCCCATCTATTAAGTTCACAGTTGAAAAAGAAAATAATGGAAGCCTATCTTTTCTGGATCTAAAAATTTGGAGATGCTCTAATCAGTTCAAATTTGAAGTCTATCGCAAGCCTACTAATAATAACTCTTATATGCATTTTTATTCCGACCATCATCCCTCGATTAAATCCTCTATTTTCTCTGCTATGTTTCTTAGAGCATTAAGAGTTGTCAGTCCTGAATTTTTAGATTCCGAGTTATGCAATATCATGAATATTGGTACTAAATTATGTTATCCTATTTCATTTTTAGATAACTGTCTCAGGAAAGCCAAGAATAGGTGTTATAGTAATGTAACTGTAAAGGAATTTGAGCGTAAAAATATCCTTAGCCTACCTTACCATGTTAATTTTTAATATCTCCCTACTTTACTTAAAGCAATTGGCATCAATGTAGTCTTTAAGTATAATAATACTGTTAAATCATGCCTAATAAAGAATAGCCCGGAAAATGTTGTTGGCTGTGTGTATTCGATTGGATGTACACAATGTAACTCAGTATACAGGGTGTTTGAAAACTTTCTGTACAAATTGTAATGGGGAATAGGCAACACCAAGACAAACCCTTTTCGTCTATAAGTGTATGTCCGCTGACGTCACCATTCGGCGCGAGAGGGCGCCGCTGCAATTGGCTAAAAGGTGAAGTGGGCTAGACTCGCGCTTGCCGCGGGCATTCTTAAATCGGACGTAGTACGCGTAACATGGAGCGCTTCACGACTGCTGAGATGGCTGACATGCATATGGTGTATGGGGCTGCCAATGGAAACGGAAGAGTTTCTCCTGGTCTGGAGTGTGTTGCACGAGCAGCAACTTGCCATGGACGATACCCGCCCAAACATTGACGGCGAACCGTTCTTGATGAGCATGCACCCGTGTAGCATGTGGATTTGCGTGCGCCCACACGTGAGAATTGTGCATGTTAAACACACCCTCACGTGTGAAACGGGCCTCATCTGAGAACAGCACATAAGCCGTAAAATTAGGCTGCACCGCTGTCTGCTGCAGAAACCAGCGTGCGAATTCCACACGAAGAGGGTAATCCCGAGGTTGTAATGCCTGGACTCTCTGACGATGAAACGGATGTAATTGCTGCTCGTGCAACACTCTCCAGACCAGGTCGTGGTTCACACCGAGGATACGTGCAACACCTCGCGTGCTTGCGCTTGGATTGTCCTCAAATCGCCGTAGGATTTCTTCTTCCATGTCAGGAGTGCGCACGTTTCTCTCCCGACCAGTGTCATGCATGTTTGCATGGCATGTTCCAGTTTCTCGCAGTCGCCGATGCAAATGCGCAAACGTTTGGTGGTTTGGCACACGTCTGTTTGGGAAGCGCTGTCGGTACCTCACAGCAGCTCTTCCGTTTCCATTGGCAGCCCCATACACCATATGCATGTCAGCCATCTCAGCAGTCGTGAAGCGCTCCATTACGCGTACTACGTCCGATTTAAGAATGCCCGCGGCAAGCGCGAGTCTAGCCCACTTCACCTTTTAGCCAATTGCAGCGGCGCCCTCTCGCGCCGAATGGTGACGTCAGCGGACATACACTTATAGACGAAAAGGGTTTGTCTTGGTGTTGCCTATCCCCCATGACAATTTGTACAGAACGTTTTCAAACACCCTGTATATAGGCCAAACGGGTAAAACGTTAGATATTAGGGTAAAACAGCATAAATATGCGTGTAGAACAGCTAATAGTTCGTATGCTTTGTTTAACCATATGTATAGATGTAATCATAGCATCAAGTGGGATAGTTCTAAAGCGCTTGTTAAAAACAGATATAATAGAAAAAAAATTTAGAACGTGCATTTATTAATTTTAAAAACAATTTCAATAACAGTGCGGGAATGTATAAAATTGACAATATCTTGTTAAAATTCCTTTTGCCTCATTAAGTATGTGCTAATTGCTTTGGTTTCCGCTACGTTGTATATATTTATGGGCTTCTTGCCTTCTCTCTTCATTCCCTGACGAGGTGTAGCTCTGAATACACGAAAGGCCTTGGAATAGTTTTTTTTTTCTTGTGAGTTTGTAGCATTCATTCATTTCTCGTGTTTAATTGTGGAATTCATCCCATATATATATTTCTTGTTCCATGCACGGTCTGCGTGTATCATATATATATATATAAAATTCCCTTTTATTGTGTATCAATAGTAGTGCGGTAGTGGAAAAGTGAGGGGTGGGTTAGTCGAGGAAATGTGTGTGGTGTGTGTGTGGTGTGTGTGTGTGTGTGTGTGTGTGTGTGTGTGAGAGGAACAAAGTATTTATTATCTATAGACTATAGTCATAAAAAATGGAAGGCGTGGCATGAGGCTATTTTCAAACCAGTTCTAAATTATTTTGAGATGTTTCAAATTTTCTATATATATATATTTGCATAGATTTTTCTTTGGCAGAAACCTTTCCCAAGTTAAAAAAAAAAAAAAAAAATTAATAAACCCCAAAAAGAATTGATACTGTATTTGGTTGAAAAGTAGCTTCTTGTCACACTTTTGCTCATGATTCGGGCGCAAATACAGACTGACTTTCCTAAAATAATATTTATATTGTAAAAGTCAAATTTTTTGTTTTTTAGGTATAATTAAAATACAAATATGGTTCACTTTTCAGAATTGGTAAATAATAATTTCACATTTCATTAACTAATTAACGAAAAGAATTTATACGCCTTACAATATATACAGTATAAGGTGTTCCGCATGAAAGTTACCCGGCACGTAATTCTCGAGGCTGTCTTTCGCCATAGCTGCAATAGTTTGTTGCGATAATGTGCAAAAGGCTGAAAGACTCGTACATCTTCAGTATGTCAACGGAAGCCATTTCCAACATCTCGTGTAATATGTTCTTCAATTATATATATCTTGTAACTTCGTAGCAATTCCGTGCGTTGGTCTCTGTTCACAAGAAGGTTGGTCAAGATGGTGTGTGTGTGTGTGTGTGTGTGTGTGTGTGTGTGTGTGTGTGTGTGTTATATACAGTATATATATTATATATATATATTTTTATTTTTTTTCCACGAGCTTTCAAGCGGGACACCCCATATATCAACGTGGAATCCTTTCACCAAATTTGAAATCGGTAATATTTCAGTTTAAAATGTGTCGCCAAATTTTTTCCACACCTGACTGATGATTCACTACTTATAATGTTTACTTACTGTACTAAACCCGTGATGTTCATTCGTTTATCTATCACGTGTTTCATTAAATTTTTTTATTAATTTTTATCGCTGAATGATGGGGAATTAAACTTTCAACTTCCTCCCTTCCATTCCCTTTTCTTCTTTAACTTTTCCTTCGACTTCCACAATTACCGTTTAGTACAATAAGCTGACATTATGAAGTGAAAATCATTAATCAAATATAGAAATAATAAGGGTTAATATTAAAACTGAAAATTTCTATTAAAATAGGAAGCGTGTTCAATATACAGTATATATATATATATAATATAATATATATATATATATGTATGTAGAAGAATTACGGCATTTGGAAGAGTGAGGGCCATGGTGTAATGGTATCGCGTCTGACCGGCAATCGGAAGATCCCGGGTTCGATTCCCAGGTGGTTACCTCATTTTTTCATTTGTTCCGTTCTCTCTCTCTCGTCTTGCGCGGAATATCTCCTATACAAGCGTCGTTTCTTTACGTTATTTATACTGCGTGTTCTTTGCAGTTGAAGGTATATATATATATATATATATTACTGGTCTACCGATTAATCTGCACCAGCATCGCCAGAATCGACCTTTTTTTGGCATTGCATCGGCCAAATTTAGCCGATTTTCTTACCAATTTTTTAAAATTTTTAAATTTTCATTACAAAACAAAATCTGTATTTATAGAAAATTGAACATATAAAACACACTATTTATGATAATTTATACTCATTTCAAAGTGTAACTATATAAATATATTTTGCATTCGCGAAAAACATAAGTTCAATAAGTTAAGTTGCCCATAAACTTGCATTTTCTCGAACTAGCTAACCCTAAAACAGCGTTTCTTAACCTTTTTCGACATCAGCAACCCCTGTAGTTAGGTCTAGGCAGTCCGGCAGTCCAGCACCCCTTCACCTGGTTAGTAGCAAAAAGTTAGCAAAAGTTAGTAGCAAAATGCACCACGCAAATACAAAACAAATAAGAATATGAGTACAATTTATAGTTGACCAATAATATTTTGAATAAAAAGATATCAAGTTAAAGCAAAGTGAAAATACATTTAAAAGCAGCACATTTAGAGTAAAAAATAAACGAGGAAAATTTTAAAACGATATTAAGGCAAGAAACACACAAACAATTATATTTACAAATTCAAACCTAAATACTTTCTTGAATATAACATATAATAAAATACTTGTTCTTGAATACAACAATAGATCAAGCGGCCAAAAGAAATGTTAAGAATAACAATCAAGGAGAATTACTTACCCCCTAATCTTGGGGTCAAAATCATGCAAAAAAAGTAAATTTCTTGTGACACAAGAGTCAACGTCTTCCTTCTTAATATTAATGGTGATAATGTAAATGTGCAATAAATCTTTCGTAATTAAATATGTACTCAAATTCTCATACAATAATATCTGTTAATAAAATAGAAAAGATTAGGAGTTTGTGAAGGAGTTTGGTTAACGGACCTAACGTATCCATACTGCACATGACAGAAGCCCTTTTCCAGCACCCCCTAAAATCGATTTCAGGACCCCCTGGGGGTGCTAGCACCCCCAGGTTAAGAAACGCTGGCCTAAAATATTATAAATAATATTGTATAAAATCTTTCGTCTTTGTCTTTCATCTGATACTTTTTCCTTCCTGCTGAAAATTCGCTTTCATTCAGCCTGTCCCAAAGAAGGGTGATTGCTCTCAACCCTCCAACTAACGTCCAATTTTTCTCTCTTGCTACCCATTCTTTTCCTTTTATTTATCAATGATCTTTTAATTCGCACTTCCTGCCCTATTCACTCCTATGCCGATGATTTCACTTCACTTCACTTCACTTCACTTCACTTCACTTCACAAAGCGTCCCTCTCAACAGACACTCCATGATTCGCGTTAGGACGGCTATGGTACACCTGACCTCTGATCTTTCTGCCATCTCCGATTTGGGACGGAGAAAACCTTGTGGCTTCGCCGCGTTGTTGCTTCACTCTCTTTATACTATCACTATTATAACGGACACTGCTCTTCTGAATTCTCTAACTGCATCCCTCCTCCTTTAAGGAGAGCACGCAGCAGCGCCACACTTTCGACACATTCTCATTCCTTTTCTGTTCAACTCTAACGCGAGGGTTAATCGGTATTTTCAATCTTTCATCTACTCAACTCTGGAACAATCTTCCCCAGTCCATCTTTCCCCCCGTCTATGACCTCCAATCTTTCAAACGCAGAGTGTCCACTGTCCAGGCATCTCGAAAACCCTGGACCTTCATTTTGGCGCTCTTCTTCTCTTCTTCTATGAGGGGGCGCTTTTGCGGGAATGCGCCCTTGGCTCCATCTTCCTACATAAAAAAAATCTCGTACTCAACAACAACAACAACAACAACAACAATTCTATATTAAGTATTTTAATTTTATAAACCTAAATTGTATATCCATTTTTCTTATTCAAATTGGCTACCAGGAACTTTAAATTTTAATGAAAATTTGTTGTTGTTGTTGTTGTTTACATTGTTGAAGAAAATACCTTCAACATGAGGAAAAATAATTACTTTAAATATTGGTATTCAATTTACGAAACTAAAATAAAAGTATTTTATCATTTTACCGAGTGATAGAACTTCATTTTAGCTCCGGTATACGAGTAACAATTTCTGCTACTGTATATTGCGCAATAAGCTAAGGAAAAGCATTTTAAACAAATTTGAAATGTAAAAATATGAAAATTGAAAGTTTTTAGTTAGATTAGTAAAAATTTATGAAGCAAATTTTTTTTTTTTTTAAATATAGGCAAATAATCGGCATCGGCATCGGTCGGCTAAATTTTGGAATCGGTACATCACTAATTACTGTATATTATATGTGGCGTGCTGTGACTTTTAAACCTACGTACGGAGTGTGGAGTACACGAACCTTTGCCTGAATCAGAAAATCAAGCCAATATAATTTCGAGGGACTTCCTAATATAAGAATAAAGAAAAATTATACTTTACAAATTACAAAAATTTTAAACTTCTTTTTTTTAATGGTTTCCGATACATAATACATAAGTTAAACGCAACTTCAAATATTTTCTTTTAATAATTAATTATTAATCTGATGAAAGCCTTGAGGCTTCGTTGGCAACTTCACTGTAATGCCTGACGTTGCCACTGTTCACCATCTAAAATAAACTACATAATAAAAGACAAAAATTACTCTTATTCTGAAGTTGGTTTACTACTCACACTTACCAGTTAAATTACAATTATAGAAGGTGTCCCGTAAGTCTGGAACCATAGGGCAAAATGATAAAAACGGCAATAAAAATGCCGGACACACCTTTGGGGACTGTTTGTGAAATGAGCGAGGATGGTAGCGGCTGTGTCATCGTCGGTGGATGTCCTCGGAGGTCCACTGCGTGGTTTATCTCCTATGGATCCCATTTCCCTGAACTTTGATACAAGTTTGCCGACACAGCTGTGTTGTCGGCGCGCGGTCCGGAGGCAATCTGTTAAATTCCTCAGCGACCTCCCTCTGACTCCGATTTCCTACGAGCAGAATTACCTGGATGCGTTATTCCTTACTCAAAGACATCATGGCCACTCGCATAAACGGAAAAACATGAATTACTTATTTTACCCTATGGTTCCAAACTTATGGGACACCCTGTATATGACTCATGCATATAACAAGTAATTATACTTGAAAATTTTTTTAACTTTATATGGACTGTTGAAAGCTGGAACGCAAATTCAAAGTTGCGTACATTGTGGCTGGCTTTTTATACCAGTCTCAGCCAGGAAATGTACCCGAGCCAATAGCTATGATTTTTGACTCGTGCATGTAAGAACTAAATTAGCTCTCAGAGCATTTGAGCGTCACAAGACTCGAATTATACCCTGAGTGAACGCCACCGATAATGTGTATGTAGAAGTTATTAGTTATCTTCGTTTATTAATTAAAAGGAATTGGAGATTCGGCCACAAAAGGCGTTTGGTACATTTATTTCTTTCACACAATAATAGTGATCAATCAGGAGGGCCACAAACTGGTACAGTGCTCAGGCCAACTAATGCGGACCATTGCGCTAACTGTTAGATTATAATTATTATTACCAGCACCATCGGGAGTCGAAGCCCCAACCTCCACTTCTCTTATATTGGAAAATGGTGCCATCCACTGAGCTACTGGCGCTGGCTCCTTTCACATAGGTAATAGGAAGGAGAAATAAAGAAAAGGAGGAAAAATACTTTTGAAACCTATATAAACTTTGAAAACCAAAATGGATTTGAAAGAATTGCGATTTTACACACACAATATATATATATATATATATATATATATATATATATATATATATATATATGCGCCTCGGTGGTATGGTGGTTAGCGTCGCTGACTACAAATCCATCGGCCCGGGTTCGAGACCCGGTGGCAGCCGGCGCGCAGCAACACCCCATCCTTCCACACAATAAAGAAAGTGGTTGGTAGATAAATGGGTACCCTAGGTGGCCTAGTGGTTAAGACGCTAGGCTGCTGATGGGGCGTGGTTCGGATTCCACGTTAAACTGTAGGTCCAAGGTGGAGTGAAAAGCTTGACTTTCGTCAGAATGAACAATTCGGGCGGAAGCTAACCAAGGGTGTGTATATATATATAATGTATTTAAATGATTGATTACTTTTAGCAACTCCTGTATATGAAAAGATTAAATAAGACTAAATAATTTTAGAGCACGCAGTTTTTAAGTACAGACGTCACATTCCAGTTTTAGAACAATAATAATACCCGAAATGGATATTTACTTAACGGTATTCGGTCTAAGAAACCCGAAAAGTCAAAAGTCGAGGATGCAAAAGCACTGATTAAACCACAAAACAATTAAAAAATTGACTCCTTTCAGCAGAAACTGCGAATCACTCGGGATAATGAGGTGTTCAGAAATTAGCTAAAGCGAGAATCCATCATTGTTTGCCCGCCACGAAACCACAATTAAACTGACACCGTAATTAGATTTGCTCGGGAATGTCGTCAAAAGGGCAGTGATTTTGAAGGAAAACGACATTTTCTAACGAGAAAACGTTTTTGACTGACGACGATCAACTGATACTCGCATTGCTGGACGAAGTTCGAAGAACAAAATGTCGTAGTACCTCAAAACAGTGAACAAATTAACGTAGGTATTATATTAAGACTCCAGAAGTAGTTAGGTTTCCCAATGTCAGAACAATGGCGATCCCCGAAACATACCAGTTTGTAAATCACCCAGTGATCGTGTGGCTTCCATGGCCAGCAAAATCCTCCTGATTTAAATCCCATAGCAAGCCTAACCACAAGAAAATGGTAGCGAAGAGACCCGATAAATCGGGAAAATTTATTGAGACAAACCAAAGATACTCGGGAGGAGACCCGTCGCACCTCATGAAGGTGCGAGGCAGGTATGGGGAAATTAGTTAAAAAAAAATAATTGGTTACAATTACAATTACTGCAGTTGGCAAATGTAATTGATTTCAATTATAATTACACTGAAAAATAATTACGAGTAATTTCAATTACAATTACTCTTCATAGAAACGTCTAATATAAATGAAAGGAAAGGAGTCTGCCATTAATTTACAACCTTAACTTTTTATTTCCATATCCATACCCACAGTGGGAATATTATTCTATTTGAACACGTATTTAAATAACTTCAATTAGCAGTCAATGTACTATCAGGTGAATTGTTCAATGTTCATTGGATTCATTCTCATTGTCACTGTGAATGTAATTGATTACAATTACATTTTTACTTAGTTAATTACAATTACACAGCAATTACTGGAAAAAAATTAGATTAATCTTCGTACAAATTACAATTACCCCATGCCTGGTGTGAGAGCCTCGCTGACTCAATGCCACAAATAAGTACTCCACGAAGACCTTGACGCAGGTGCTTACAAGCAAAACTAGGAATAATTTGTAATTTAAAAACCATATTCATTTTATATTATAATTTTTATGGAAAAATATATATTCAAAAGACATGCGTACATGTTCTTCATTGCTAATATCAATATATTTGCTGTTACGTACTAGTAATTTATTGCTTTTTACCATTTTATTTTAGGATTTAACATTTGATTTCATACTTTTCGCATATGCTTCCGTTCTTTCCTATCTATCAGTGTTCATATGTGCCCCTGGTGGTGCAGTTATTAATTATGTAATGTAATGGAATATTAACCATTCGACACTATTATGACGTTCCGCGTTAAGTCATATTTCGGTGAAGACTATATTTAATTATGCCGCAGCCAAAGGATTAAATTCAAATTACATTAAATTTATTATCTTAACTTAGACAAATAATTTCAACATATTTAATTTATTGTGGCTCATTAAATTTCAGCTAATTAAAGGAAGGTTTTTATATAGTAAAGGAGTTCCCATACCACTCGGTGGTATGGGAACTAGCATCGCTGACTACGAATCCACCGGCTCCCGGTTCGATTCTCGACGAAAGCAGACGGGGCGCAGCTTACCCAGTTGTTCATTTTTCCAGAAAAAGTGTTAGTTGATAAACTGGTACTGCAGCGACATTAAGCGTTTATCCTATTTACTTTATTTTTTACTCTTTCGTTTACGCGCTTTCTACTTATTTACACCGATTTCGCTGTATTTTAGAAAGGGTATAGCGTAGCCCGCCAATTAAAACTTGAAACGAACAAAGCGAGAGGGAAAATGACGACAATTTATCACTATCTTCTCATTTTTTATATGTTGAAACAATGAAGAGGAAGGAGAAAATCGAGTGCGGATTTATAATTTAAAGTTCACGTGAACGTGGACACACACACACACTTTTCAGTTAACTTCAAAATCACAATTACATCTTAATCGGACATAACATTTTCTTATACCCCACTGGGTCCGAGACAAGCCCGGAGTATATGTATGTATGCCTCCGGAATTTCCACCCTCTCTCTCTAACGGCTGCTAATTAGTGATTTATATTTTAAATAATTACATTTTACGCGTGTTAATTTCGTACAATTTTAATAAAGTTATTATACTCTAAAGACATTATTAAATTTCTAAATCATTATATTTTTTCATTAAAAAAAAAAAATACACGCCACTCGCCTCACCCGCCACGATACCAACTACCCGTTCATAAAATACAGAGAAATCAGTGTAAACAATTAGAAAGAATAATGATAACGAAAGAGTAAAAAAGAATAAACACGTAATATCACTACAGTACCCTGGGTGGCCTAGTGGTTAAGACATTGAGCTGCTGATCGGGAGGTCGTGAGATCGAGTCCGGGCGAGGACTTTGTAATTTCTGACGACCCGTGGTGGGTCGTGGTTCGGATTCCACGTTAAACTGTAGGTCTAAGGTGGGGAAACGAGCTTGACCTTCGTCAGAATGAATAATTCGAGCGGAAGCAAAACCAAGGGTAATTCATTTGCCTCTACCTCCCCCACCGCGCCCTGAAGTAATGCGTTCGAATTCCGACATTCGCCTAACAATTGCTAAAATGCAAAAGGGGATGAAAACAACGTACCTCGGAAGGCCAAGGGTACGCCTATTTTTCAACCAATTATATTATCAATTCTTTTCAGATTTTTAAAGTTTTCAGTATTACTTTCAAACATTTGTATTCGGCAAACCTTTTTTTCGTGACTTCTACATTCAGAAGTCATAACGAATTCCTTCATCTGAACAATTTCTGAACTTAAATGGCACGCAAAGATTATGGCAAGTAACACTAGAAAAGATGAAACAAAAATTTGAATTAAAAATAAAAATCCGAAACCCCTTTACCTCCACTTCACGCAAAAGGGGTTGGTTCGAAGTCCAATAAATAATCACCCGAGGCCGAATATTAGCAGATTAGGTGGTTGACTCGATGATTACTTCCCACTTGACTCCATTCCCATTCTAATTTGCCGACGGGAAGTGGGAATACTCGAAGTGAGGATTCCTGATTTGGGAAAGGGTATGAAAAAACGAGAACCGAGACGCAATTGCGCGTCCGACGAATATTCTCTCTTTGAAAAATCTAACGGTAAGAAATCGAACAGACGGAATGGAACGATTCGAGAATTGCCTCTTTCAGGTTCTCTTATTCTTGAATAAAGACTAAAATAGGAATTGCCAAGACAGTGAAGAGACATCCCGGTTCAAATCAATCCGACGAGGAAGAAGAGGAGACGCGAGTCGAACCCAGCCAGGGCTTTCACGTTTGGAATATAATTCCTAACCACCAAACCGTGGTGGAAAAAGGAAAAAAAAATTGCGATTAACGTAGAATAGTAACGAATAGAGGACCACCTAAACAAAGAACAGGCGTTTCATTTGTACTCTTCACGACCTAATCAGTAGTCACCCTTTAGTTCCTGTACTCGCATTTTTTCCATCTCGTAAAATAGAAATTCCACTTTTAGTATCATTACTACCACCTTGTTACAGCTCTATTATAAACCTATTTACTCTTCTTTACAACCAATTATTTTTTCTAGTAATTATAAAGAAATAATTTTATATTGCGTACGCCTTTTTATTATCTACAAAAACACACCCACACACGGTATATATACATAAACGCAGAAACAAATACAATTTGGCAAAATACATTTACGAACGTAACGAGCGAAACGTACAAAAAAAGATCTACAAATAGAGACCTATATAGGTTCCTGTGCTAAAAGCCAACGTGTCAACTGGTGGCAACCGATGTAATAACTCTTTCGTATAATAATATTTTAAGAGGTGCAATAGCCAATATTTACGTTTCGAAACTTCTCTTAATAGCCAATAGAAATTTTATTTCAACTGAATAACCCATTTGGAAAGTTTATTTAAAATAAATTGCCCATTCAAAATACAATTCCTATTTTGTCGGCCTCATATATATATAATATATATATATATATATATAATATATATATATATATATATATATACCTGCTTCCAACACTGTTTTGGAAATAGACTACAAAGGGTGTATATATATATATATATATATATATATATATATATTACACACACACACATTTTAACTGCAAACAACACAGTATAATTAATGTAAAGAACGACGCTTGTGTAGAAGAGCGTTCCGCACAAGATGAGGAGGGAGAACGAGCAAATGAAAAATGTGGCACCTCCCAGGAATCGAACCCGGGATCATCCAATTGCCGGTCGGATATGCTAACCACTGCACCAAGGACCCCGATCAGTCAGTACTCGTAATTCCCCTACATACATACCTCCTACCCTAGATCCATGTCCCAAAGCTGGATCCTGTCTGCTTTGCAGATAGCTGGTGAGGGAAGCTATATTTATGGGACCTCTTTGCGAGTGACCCGTTGCCCACGTCGGGCTAGCATCATGAAAAAGAAAAACTATGGTATTTGTCATTTACCATTACTTATTCGGACTATAGTGGATTTAATTATCCCAGAAGAGTTCCTTGTTCCATGCACGGTCTGTGTGTATCATAAAAAACTCAGGGGACCATTCTGAGTTCATTCCCATATCTATCGATCTATCTCTTTCTACCTACCTAAGCAAGAGCTAAAATTCCTCTCTACCATCCATGATGACTTTATGTACCATGCGTCATCAGCAGTAGACTGTCAGATGAATTAATGAAGGGTAGCCTTTTAGTGGTGGTGCTTTCTTAGTAACGAAAAATTTGTCAAAAAATTTTTAACAAGCGATAACAGTGGTATGCATCAATTTTGCTGTCAAGGGTTTTGTAAGTGATTCTTATAGAGCTTTTCCTGCTGATTTCGAATCTGCAATCCGTTTTTCTCAATCAGCTCAGGTTATCCGGCTATGGCCTCATAAGTAAAATAGAATTTTTCTTGATTTTGTCAAAGCGGAATTGGAACAGTAACATCTATCATCACTTGTTTCACTTGTATAATATCTTTTTTTACTTTTCAGGCATATAGATAAAATATTTCATAATGAATAGAGCGTGTAAAAATGATCCCAATAGATTCTGCTACATATGTGGGACGGTTACCATGCCAAATAACCAGTCCCAAATCACAAATTTGTGAAGACAATGTATAGAGCATACTTTGGAATTAAGCTAGGGGACCAGGACAAAAATTTCGCCCCTCATATGTGCTGCAAGACGTGCATTGAAAATTTGAGAAGATGGAGCAAAGGCAGAGCGAAATCTTTGCCTTTTGGAATTCCCATGATTTGGAGAGAAGGAAAGGATCACGTGACAGATTGCTACTTCTGCATGACAAACCTCCAAGTGGGCTTATAAGTTTATTTTTCTTAAATATTTTGAAATCCTCGTATGAAACTTGACATAATATTCACCATAATGTAATATTCACCATATATAGCATAATAATTCACCATAATGGTAATCATACATTTACATATACATATTGTTATAGAAAATACGTTTACACATACATATGTTATACAAGTTACATTTACATATACAATGATTGTATATTTTCTTTCTTTTTCATTCATATTGTCCCCGAAGTGACAATATGAATGAAAAAGAAGAAAATATACAGACTCCATCGACCTATTTCATATCTTACAGACCGCAGCCTTCCCTCACGAGCCGCCACTGTCTGAATGCTGCCTCTATTTCATATGCAAGTTTTATATCCATGTTCTGTGTTTCTATTTTCAGGAGTTAACAAGAAGAATAAACACATTGTTGTATACCCTGACATCCCTTCTGCTATGAGACCTGTACCCATGGTCCTGGAATTCCAATACCCGACCCACCAAACCCTGGACTTCGATGATTCTGATGATGAATCAATGACCAATGCCAATGACCAGTCCCAGTCGTATATACTCAAAATACCGCTTCAAATGAGCCGAGGCCTCTCAACCAGGCCAAACTTAATGATCTTACCAGGGATTTAGGACTTTCCAAATTAGCTGCCGAGATCTGGGCTCACGACTTCGAAAGGACAACTTGCTGGCTCTGGGAACAACATTCTCCTGGTATAGGAAACGAGAGGAAGAATTCCGCAAGTTTTTTGCAGTGCACGAAATACCTCTTCCTTAGTGTACTGCTGCAATGTTGAGGGGCTAATCGAATCCTTGGGCCTGCCATATAACGCATCAGAATGGAGGCTATTTATAGACTCGTCTAAACGAAGTTTGAAAGCAGTACTTCTCAACATTGGGAATAGGGTTGCATCAGTCCCTGTAGCACATTCCGTACAACTTACTGAGAGCTACGATAACATGAAAATTTTACTGGATGCTCTCGTATACGACCAACAAAACTGGAGGATCTGTGGAGATTTGAAGGTAATACTAATATCATAAGTAAACTATTGCTATTGACTATGTTGTTTTTCCAAAGGTTATTTGAGAGCGTATAAGAACACTTAACTTCCCCACAGAAGTGATACAGTCCAATGCATAGATTTTTTTATCTGATAGAACAAATTCTCTAAATTCTTTAAATATTTTCATTTTTTTTTAGATTGTGGCATTTGTATTGGGAATGCAAGGGGGATACACGAAATACCCATGTTTCCTCTGCAAATGGGATAGCCGAGCGGATGAGAAGCACTATGCACAGCGTGAATGGTCATCCAGAGATAATTTTGAACCTGGGTCGCATAATGTCGTTTCAGTGCCCCTTGTACCACCAACAAAAGTTTTGCTCCCACCACTTCATATTAAGCTGGGCTTGATGAAAAATTTCATCAAATCAATGAAAAGGAGGGTTCAGCATTCGATATCTCGAGAGTAAATTTCCTCATATATCTGATGCTAAACTAAATGCTGGAGTTTTTGATGGTCCTCAAATTCGAACTTTGATCAAGGATACTCAGTTCGAAAACGCAATGACTCCAACTGAGAAGAATGCCTGGCAGGCATTCAAATCAGTTGTCACTGATTTTCTTGGCAAGCGTAGAAGTCCAGAATACGAGTCCGTTGTCGAAAACTTGATGGAAGCTTTCAAAGCTCATGGGTCGCGCATGTCCATAAAAATGCACTTTTTGTGGTCCCACTTGGACTATTTTCCTGAAAATTGCGGGGATTATAGTGAGGAACAGGGTGAACGATTTCACCAAGATATCAAAATAATGGAAGAGAGGTACCAGGAAACTGGGATATCAATATGCTGGCGGACTATTGCTGGTGTTTGAAGAGAGACGTGCCCGAAGAAAACACAGACGGAAAGCCAAAAAAACTTCATTCCTTCCTCAAACTTTATTCCATATTCATTGTATGAATAAAAGTATTTATTCACACAATTTTTCATTTTCACGAGTGTTCTTATAATTTTACTCGTATCTACAATGTTTAAGCTAAAAAAAATCAATAAATTTGGGGATAAATTGGACTTATAATAAATGGCCAATAGAGAAAAAACCTGACCTGATTGAGGAAAACCAATGTCATTTCCGAATTCAGCATGGTCGAATTATATAATATGAGTTGAAAAAACCCTCACAGCAGACAAAAAAATTTCATATGCATACCAGTGTAATGCAAGGTTGTTAGGCATTGAATTACAAGTGAACAATGATTGCATATTACAGTAATTTACCATACAAAAACAGCAGTTATCTAGATGAATACATGGATTTGCTGTATAAAATTAAGTCATTATCAGATAACCCCAAATATTCTCACTGTATAATAATGGGGGACTTTAACGCGCATGTGAACTCGGAATTCTTTGTAGAATTGGGTAACATGCGCGAGTCGGGCAAATTAAGTATAAGTGACGTAGGGGTATAAGTGACGTAGTGATCAGGGGTAACCAGTGGTAATTTTACATACGTTAGTGATACGAGTGATACCACCAGGTGGATTGATCATTGTGTCTAGTAATAATCTAAAGGATCGAATTGTTAAGAGTTCATATTCTGCACGATTTCCTTCTTTCTGATCATAGACCATTAACCCTTTAACGCCAGAATTGTCTGTAGGGTTAAGTTAAGAATGTGTGTATTTGAAAGGTTACCAATGTGTGTCAGTTGTCCTTTTAGGGTTAAAACTATTAATTAATTTTGCGAATTTATGCGCAACACGACATAGCAAGAATTCAATAGTAAGAATAATCACGTCGATTGGTCTACTGTTAATATGCAACAGAGAATAGAAAAAGCCAGAACATGTCACCTCTTTAATAACTTAGAAATTTTGCATCTTGCCTGTAATAATCCTTGCTCAAATGATTCTCACTGAAACTCATAGATGGTATTATAGTAAGATAATATCCCTGTTAAGAGAAGCAGGAAGCCCCCTGATTAAATCTGACAACTATCATACTAAGGTTATTTCTTGGATGGAATGATTTTATTGCCCCCTGAAGAGGGAATCGAAAGACGCCTATGATTTGTGTGCATTCATGGTAGACCCAGATTAGGACCAGTATATGTGAAAAGGTGAAGAAGTAGGGGATCAGTATAAGGCGGCCATAAAGCGATATAAACAGGAAGAAGAGTCTATTCGAGTAGCAAAAGCCTGTGAAGCTCGCATAAATAACGATAACAAATTTTGGAAATTTGTAAAGAATCAAACGGGTGTCAAAAATGTCCTCCTCCGACAATCGATGGGTGTCGGGGAGGGTGAAATTGCAAGCTGTGGAAAACCACTACTCTAACATTCTTAACAGTGTGAGTAAGGATAATCTTAAGATAGATTGCAGCGAAACGACTGTGGGGGGGACAAGGGAAAATATTTTGATAGTTCCTGAAGTAGAGGTTAATTAAAGAGTTAAAGACTGGTTCTGCGTCAGGGGTAGATGACCTATCGAATGAGCACTTAAATATGCCAATGAAGTAGAATGTCTGCATATATCATTGCTCCTATCAGCCATGCTTGCTCATAGCCATATCCCTGCAGAGTTCATGAGGGTAAATATCTTGCCCCTAGTCAAAAATAAATATCGAGTCATTCTGTCGAGCAATAATTACAAGCCTATTGCTGTCGCTTCCTGCTTCTCGAAACTACTAGAAAAACTCTTGTTACACCGATCAATGATTACCTATGGACATCTAATCAGTTTGGTTTTAAAATGTCCACTCAACTGACTTGTGTATCTATGTACTTAAAAACAATTTCTAAATACATTGACAGTAATTCAACCATTTATAGCTGTTAACCTAGATATAAGTAAGACGAATAATAGTGAACCACAATATTTTATATAAAAACTAGAAGACAGGAAGGTTCCCATGTACATATTAAATTTATTGAAATTTTGGTATTCCCACAAATTTTTACCGTTAGGTGGGGCAATGTACTATCCAAATGTTTTGGCTCCTCTTGCGGGGTAGGACAAGGCTCCTTGCTCTCCCCTATGCTGTTAATGTGTATATTGACGGATTAATTGCTTCACTTAATGAGGCAACAATGGAATGTTGTATAGATAACACAAGGATAAATAATTTAGTTTATGCCGATGATATGGTGTTAAGTCCCTCTGTTAAAGGTCTGGATCGGCTACTAAAAGTCTGCGAAGTGTATTCGCAGAAACATGATATTCTTTTAATGTTACAAAAACTAAGGTTATGCAATTTTATCCTAAAAGCTATAATCAGCCAGCTGACATTAGGTTTTAAATGAAAGGTGAAGTAATTAAGGAAGTACAAAAGTTTAAGTATTTGGGTCAAATTACTACCAGCTCCTTGAGTGATGACTCGGATATAAGAAAACAATCTCGAAGGGTTTGTGCTAAAGCTAATATGACTATAAGGAACTTTCGGTTCTGTACAAGTGAAGCTAAAGACACACTCTTTCGTACTTTCTGCAATAATATATGCGGACAGCAACTCTGGGTGAATTATAAAAAAGGTTCTGGCAGAACCCTAAATTTGCTGTACAACAGGTCTTTTATAATCTTACATAAATTACGCCCCCCGAGATGCTCATCTTCGCAAATGTTTGCTACCCGCAATATCCCGAGCATCCCGGAGGTAACAAAACGTGCTTAATAGTCTAATGCAAAGAATTAAAAAAATCAACCAACCCGATTATCCAAGCTATCCATGAGTCCTGCCGTTTATCCTCTAAGCTATGGACTTCTTGGTACGAAAACGTGTCTGTAGCTCCACTTAACTTCGACATTACTGTATTATTTCTAATCAATTGTAGATATTTTATCCTTAGTATGTGAACTGTCATTGTATTAATATTTGTCATATGGACAAATAAACAAATAAACCCTGTATATATATATACAAGGTGTACATAGTCAGGATCTATTTTTGTGAAATAATTATTTTTTTCTATTTTTCTTTTCAGAAGCCCTTAGAATGAATACAGAAGAGCGTGTGGCAATAGTAATTTGGCGAATCGAGAAAGAAATACAATGACATCAGAGAGAAGTTTAGGAGATTTCATAAGCCGGGGCCAATAGACAAGACAATACGAAAATTGGTGAACAAATTTAAACGAACGGGATCTGTAAATGATGAAGCAAGATCAGAACGACCGTGTATGTCAGACCTTACCGTGAATGCAGTACGCGGAATTACCACTGAGGAGCCACGTACGTCCGTTCGTGCTGCATCACACAGACTCAGCCTCCCGACGTCATCTGTGCACAAAATTCTGAAAGTTAATTTGCAGAAGAAAAGCTATCATTTGCAGGTTTTACATGATTTACATGAGGAAGATTTCCCTCGACGAAGTGCTGTGTGCTGATCTCGTAGAACAAATCTGGAGTGATAATTTAATGGACAACATTCTCTTTAGTGATGAAGCCACTTTCCATACGTGTGGAAAAGTAAATTTGGGCAGATGAAAGACCGAATGATTTCGTCCAAAATTGGTAAGGTTTATGGTCCTTTTTTCTTTGTTGAAGCTACATTTACGGGCTTATTTATCTGGACATGTTGCAGCAATTCCTTGAACCTCAGCTGATTGGGGAGGGGATTGTTAGTACCGTCGTCTATCAACATGATGGTGCTCCTTGTCACTATGCCAAAATTGTTCAGGATTATCTAAATGGACGTTTTCCAAATCGCTGGATCGGACGCGGAAGCAACAGACCTTGGCCAGCGAGATCACCAGATTTAGCCCCTTTAGATTTCTTTGCATGGGGCTTTATCAAATCGCACGTCTATCAGACGAAGATTACGAGTCTTGAAAACTTACGTACACGTATACGAACTGCTGCAGATAACATAACCCCGCAAATGCTCCAGAATGTGTTTAGAAATGCTGCGGAACGATTTGAGCTGTGCAGGGATACTGATGGGCGTCACGTCGAATCCTACTCTTAATTATTTAATAAATGTTACCACTATCATTTTATGATGAATTCCATATAATTTCCAAGTGCTTCACAAAAATAGATCCAGACTTTATGTACACCCTGTATATTAGGGAAACGTAACATATTTGGGAAATATTCACATTCCATTTTCAAGTCAATTTCGAAAAATTATTAAAAACGATGGGCTCTTTCTCCCCCCCCCCTCTCTTTACCAGAGGGATGGTGTCCACCTCAATGACAAGGGTAAAGGTGTGTTAGGCGCGCTGCTCGACCGGCACCTATACAGAATGGTGAGGTCGAGGCCGGGGAGATGATGATGTTGAGACGGAGGCGACGTACCTTCAACTGAAGGGTGCGTCCAGGTACAGGTGGGTGACAATCATTCCACGTTGGAGGGGGCTCAGGCTCCTGCGAAAGTTGCCCCCTCGTTGGTGAGAGGCTCTTCAACTCCCGACAGCCCTGGCTCTTCGGGAAACGGGTCATGCTAGGGGGCGTTCAGAATAGGGAAGGCTCCCTCCGAGCAATGCTTTTTAATGCTAGGTCGTTTAGGAATAAGTTTTGCGAGCTACGGGCGCTCTTAGCATCAGAATATCAGGATATCGTAGCTATCACCGAGTCCTGGATTCATACTGATCGTAGGGACTACGTTGGGGGAGTTCGAAATTCCAGGGTATAGAATGTTTCGCAAAGACCGCACCCGTGGGGAGGGGGGAGGGGTACTAATATACGTCAGGGACACGTTGAGTCCGGCTGTCTGCCAGTTCCGGTCGGAACGGGAGCTGCTTGGCGTCGATCTGAACGTGGGAGGGACGAACTATAGGTTAATCTTGGTGTACAGACCTCCGCACCTCCTCCTCGAAGAGGATACAGCCCTGTACACCGAACTTTGTAGCCTGCTAGGGGATAGGGTGTGTGTTTTAAGAGACTTCAACTGTCGCGGCATAAAGTGGGAAGACAGGACTGCTGATGCTGAAGGCAGGAGGCTAGTTGACTTTCCTGATTAGAAATTCCTCACTCAGTGGATCAATGAGCCTACACGAGGCGAAAGCGTTCTAGACTTAGTATTCACGACCGAAGACAACCTCGTCACTGGCCTCACCGTTGACGAATCGTTGGGCGGGAGTGATCACGGTCTGATTAGGTTCTGTGTCTGCGTCCCTCGGGTGAAGCGTAGGAACTCGAGAGGCAGTAAGCTCGATCTACGGCGGGCGGACTTTGTTAGCCTCCGGGATAGCGTAGGTGAGATGGGGTTAGAGGTTGGCGGCGATGTTGAGGGAGTGCGGGGTGCATTCCGGGACGAGTTTATGGTGCTGCAGTCTGCTGCCATACCCTCAAAACCGGCCATCCCTGCTTCAACGCAGCCTAAGTGGTTCAGTCGTGACAATGCTTCGGCGATCCGAAATAGGAAAGTAGCGTATAGGAGGGCGAAGGCCAATTGTTCCCATGAGAACACTGAAGCGTATGTCGGCCTGTGTAGGGAAGTGAAGGCGAAGGTTAGGCTAGCGAAACGTAACGAAGAACTACGGGTGGCAAGCCTCTGCAAGGGAACCCTAAGGGTTCTTCAGTTATGTTAATAGTAGAAAGCCCATTAGAAGCATGTGTTAAAGAACCGAAGCGGCGTTCTGCGGACCTCCGACGCAGACATCGCCAATGTGCTTAATGAGTACTTTGCGGGAGTGTTCACCAGGGAGGAAACCCGCATCATCCCCGAGCAGGCGTCAGGCACGAAGGTGCTGGCCTGGAGTGTGTTCGATGTACCGTGACAGTCGTTGCCGATAGAATAGACAAACTGAGCGCGTTTAAGGCTCCTGGGCAGACCAGTTTCTCCCCAGTGTGTTGCGGGAGGTGCGCAACCAGGTTGCTCCCCACCTGGCTACAGTCTTCAACAACTCGTTGGTGACGGGCCAGGTGCCTGGAGGGAAGCCAACGTGACCCCTATCTTTAAGAAAGGGGATCACGAAAGTCCAGGGAACTATCGTCCCATTAGTCTCACTTCAGTTGTAAGTAAATTATTAAGAGGGGATAAAAGCGGATAGGATCGTTGACCATTTAGATTTCTACAAGCTGCTTGGGGGCTCCCAACATGGCTTTAGGCGGCATAGGTCGTGTCTCACCAACCTGCTCGAGTTTTTCCACGTCATGTTGAGTGAGTATGATAAGAGTAGGGCGACTGATATACTTTATCTCGACTTTCAGAAAGCCTTTGATAAGGTACCTCACTGCCGGCTAATGGAGAAAGTGCGCGCGCTGGGTATCGGTGGGGAAGAAGGTAGGTGGATTGAAAACTGGCTGAAGAATAGGCGGCAGAGGGTTGTAATTAAAGGGGCTAACTCGGGTTGGGCCTCGGTCACTAGTGGGGTTCCTCAGGGTTCCGTTTTGGGGCCACTGTTGTTTATCACTTACATAAATATCGACACTGGCATCGTCAGTAGGATCGCCAAATTCGCTGATGACCCCAAGCTTGGGGCCAATGTTGGGACGCCCGAGGCGATCGAGCAACTGCGTGCGGACCTACGTAGGATAAGTGTGTGGTCCGAAAAACGGCAAATGCCGTTTAACTTTGGTAAATGCAAGGTGAGCATATTGGCTACGCCAATCCCAAGTCGGACTACTCCATGTTGGGGAGTAATATCGAGGCGACTGATTTGGAAAAGGACTTGGGTGTGCTAATTAGCAGCGACCTTAAGTTTACGAAACAGTGCGTAGAGGTGGAAAAGATTGCCCAGAAGCTGTTGGGTTATATCAGGAGGCAATTTCAGGTTCGGAACAAGAAGATTGTGCTCTCTGTACAATTTCCTGGTTCAGCCGCACCTGGAGTATGCTGTGCAGCTCTGGTTGCCCACCCTCAGGAAAGATATTGAGAGGCTGGAGCGAGTCCAGGCGAGGGCCGCAAAGTTAATCCCTTCCGTTAGGCATATGGGCTACAATCGACGCTTACGCGCCCTGAATTTGTTTTCGCTGGAAACTCGGAGGCTGCGCGGTCAACTTATCGAGGTTTCAAGTTCTTACGCGGGTTCAACAATGTCGATTTTAGAAGCATGTTTAGTTTAAATGATAACCCAACTCGCAACAATGGTTGGAAGTTGGATTTGAAACGGTTTAGCACTAGTGTGTGTGGGAATTACTTTACGTATAAGATCTGTGACACGTGGAACAGGCTACCTTAAGAAGTTGTGAACAGTTCTTCTGTGGATCTGTTCAAGAAAAGGTTAGACCGAATCTTGCACACTATTTGAGGGTGTATGAATTTTTGCCTGGCACCCGTTGCCATTGGTACCTCCTCGGTATGGGCCGCAAGGCCTTTTGAGGTACTTCTTTTCCTTGTAACTCTCCCTCTCTCCTACAAAATGTCGGTTATTAGTTATTAAATCATTTTATGACTACAATAAACATTCCACCTACATTTGAAGAGAAAACGTTTTATTGCCACCAATGACGTCATCAGTTAATTACCTGATTGGTGCAAATAAACAAACGGGATGATTACATTAAAAAGTATTTTATATATACAGTATATATATATATATATATATATATATTATATATATATATATTATATATATATAACTAATCAACCAGGGAAGTATTCCGAGGGAGAGAGAGAGAGTTTAGCAGGAGACAGGGAATGCTGGAACTCATGTTTCTTCCTCACTGTCCTCCTCAGCTGATCTTTCTCCATGTCTCATCTACCTTGTGAACAGTCCAGTATGCTCTCAAACACACGCTTCTCCCTCTATTCTTCATTACACATACACGAATCTTACACTACTTTTTTTTTTTTTTTAAAGAAAGTAGTTTTCAGCAGCCTCAGACCTTAATTTTGATGTCTCCTCTTCCTTCTATGATGATCTTTTTTGCAGGCATTCGCCCTTGACCCCTTCTCCTTTCATAATATATATATGTGTGTATGTGTGTGCACACACGAGTCATCACAGCTGCTTGCAGAAGCTCCAAAATGATTCTTTTGTTCTTTGGCAAACTTATTTTAACTTTATATCTCGCAATCTTTGATCTATAATTTCATTTATTGAATATGGCGTTTCTTCCATGGTTTGTGTTCGGTGGTGGGTGACCCTTCCAGTGACCCGTTCGTGATTAGGCGTTAACATTTTTCCGGATGCACGACAATGTTTACGACACGAAGATGTCTGTCTCGGCCATGGTGGTCTCGACTACATCACTACTCTTATTGTATTACGAACGAAAAAAATAAGAGGCATTACTTTCGTACTGACCCTCGTTATACCACCAAGTTCATTCTTCATTTTAAAACATATTAAAATCCATCAAATTATATCTTCATCATAAAATGAAAACAGATATTACTAAACAATAATTAACCGACTTACTACATCTACCGACAGCCTATAAAAATACTCAACCTCCTAAAATAAGTTTACATTAAAAAAAAAAAAGTTTTCCACTTAATATATACTTAAAAAAAAAAAGTTATACTAAACTCCTCGGATAGAAGTAACCTTTACTGGAGTGGAGAAGAAACCCAGCAACCTTTCATTACAAATACTTTCATTACAAATAGGTCTCTATATGCAAACACAGACTTGTTTGCACTTCGAAATAAAAACTAATATTTACATGGGTAGCGGAGGAAAGGAGAACGAGTAAAGATGTAAACAAACGCGAGCAAAAAAACAACGTAAAATAGTAAGAACTCTCTCGAAAATAAAATAAGGAACGTTTAAAAGAAACTTTCTTAAAACTTATTTTCGTTGGGGGGTTGGGGGATGGGAGAAGGGGAAGGGGTGGATGTTCGAACACGAAAGGAAAAAGCTTTGAAATATTTAGAGAATATTTGCCACTGAAAGTCCATCAACGTGTATACACGCGCGTGTGGGTGTATCTGTATTTTTGTCTTACCTACGGAATCGCGACAATCTTTAGGATACACAGAGCCTATAGCGACACGAACGTGCGTATGACGACTAAAGTAGTGTCACAATAGTTTATCTTTTTAAATGCTTTCATCATGAAAGGGATATAATTAAGAGTAGGCTACACTAGGTTAGGTTTTGTAAATTTATTAGGTTTTTTGATTAAGTAAATGTCGCGATACAGAACTGAAAATGTCGCGATCTTGTTGGGTAGCTAAAAACGTGTGTGTGTGTGTGTCCGTGTGTAGTTCCACATACAAATGAGAGAGAGAGAGAGAGAGAGAGAGAGAGAGAGAGAGAGAGAGATCCAAGGTTCACTGTAAGCCAGCCCAAGAAGGGAGAAGTAGTTAGAAACAGCAATGGTAAAAAAAATGAACACTGAAAATTTATACCATGCTTACAATTACAAACGTATAAAGCTTTTCACACAGGAATAATAGTAACAATAAAGTACAGAAAATATAAAGTACCAATTGTTTGATCTTGTCGACAAAAGGTATAGGTAGGTTCGTTTCAACAACATGCAAAGTACCCCCGTTGCTTAAGTTATAAAAGTGTTATTACATTGACGGGCACAATAATAAAATAGTCACTGCAATAGCACCACTCATAATTTTCCTTTATACCCAATGTAACCAACACGCATCGTGCAAATATAACGGGCGACAATGCTCAATTCATTCCATCTCCCTTTAGTACACTAAAATAAATGTAGGTCATCAAAAATATCTGAATTTATGCGTGT
>JAJOZX010018151.1:0-38529 GCA_023014485.1 Bathynomus jamesi
ATATATATATATACCTTATGAACCTTATGTTGTTTCGTGTGTTGGTCTCTCTTCACACGGAGGTCAAGCTGGTGGCCCCGCCTCTAGGTCTGGCCTGGTGGAGGAGCGAGTTACTTTCTTGCGCTCTCCACCGTACATAGCCAGGCACGCCCGGCTCATCTGGTACTGTCCTGAGCCAGGCATCCAGTCTTTTCTTGAAGACTTCAACTTTGACCCCCGTTACGTTTCTGAGGTCCTTAGGAAGCTGGTTGAAAAGTCTTGGCCCCCTGACAACCAAGCTATTTTCCTTCAGGGTTGAGGAGGTCCCTTGTCGGCTTTAATTTGGGAACACTACACATTCTGCCTTTCCTATTTTCCAGTGTTGTTTGAATGGTAATTGGGTTTAGTTTTAGGTTTGGTACCAGTTTTTCGATCATTTTCCATATGTAGATTATGATGTACTCTCTTCTTCTTTCCAGTGAGTACAGATTTAGTTTACGTAGTCTTTCCCAGTAGTTGAGTTCTTTGCAGCCATCAATCTTGGCTGTGAAATGCCTTTGCGTTTCTTCTAGTTTATTAGTTTCTTCCTTTTTATATGGGGACGTCAAAACTGAGCAGTATTCAAGTTTTGGTATAATCAGTGTTTTTAGCAGGGGAATCATTACTGTCCTGTCCCTTCTCTTGAACGTTCTTAGAACCTGTCCGGCGACTCTTTTTGCTTTATTTATCGCTATCTGATTTTGTGTTTCGAATTTCGCATCATCTGTCATTATTATCCCGAGATCAATCGCTTTCATGCTTCTCTGAATTTCCTGTCTATCTGGAGCATAATATGCAGTCTGTTTAAGTTCTTCTTTTCTACCATATCTCAAGAGCTGAAATTTCTCGGCGTTGAATGACATGCTGTTGTCTTCTGACCATTTGTATATTTTGTTCGTGTCCCTCTGCAAGGCCTCCACGTCATGTACATTAGGGCGGAGTGAAAAACTCATTTTTCGAATTTTCAAATTGGCTAGTGTGGAAAATGTGTGGAGTAGTGAGGAAATAAGCTGGTATAAATTTAAAATCATAACATTAATATCTTCAGGTGCCACAATGACCTTCAATATTGAAAAAAATTGAAAAAAGCAGATTTTAACCAATAATTACAGAAGAGTCCACGATGCACAATAGACAAGAATTTATTCACACTTGTATAAAAATAGCTCAGTCAACCTTTAAAAAAAGTTTCTATTCTCTAAAAACAGTTTTCTATAGTCAGCTCACTCAGCTGTCACGTGAGTACCTCGGTTCAGTGTAGCTGTCGCTCTCGTAGCAGGTGGGTGTTCTGTTGTTGGCGTTACTCAGATAGTCTAAACTATATTTCTTATATATTTTGCATTTCTGTATTGTGTTGCCCTAAGTTTGCCATGTACTATTAACTGAAATTAACGTATAATTGATATTAGCTCTTTCTTTTTCAGATTTGTATACTTTCAAAATGTCTCGAGTTTGTGCAAAATCAACCAGGGCCTCAACTGAGTGCCCCATGTTTGGTATGGGGGAAGATTTGTGGCACAGGAATCTTCCTACATACGAAGGAGTTTTTAAATATTACTTGTTTGTAAGAAACGATTTGAAACAGAATACTAATAAAGATCCTTCAATATCTCAAATATTAGAACAAGTTGTTGATAAATTGAAAACAATTTGGGAAAGTGCTTCCGTCCCAATTCTGTCAGACAGGCGAATTGAAACAATGTTCAGAAGCTACCACGAAAAGTATCGTGTCATTATGAAGCCATACCAAAGCAGAAAAAATTCTGAAGCTTACAAAGCAAAGATTGATATGTTCAAAAAAGAAGCACACACGAAACTTTTTGACATTGCAGCGTGCAAGTGCAAAGTACTAACACAATGTTCTTGTCCCAAAGAAAAAACGGTTCCAAAGGAAGAAGTGACGTTCCTCTTAGATCAAAGGAGTGAAAGAAAACTGTTTATTGATAGAGTAGATATTACACTCTCAAAGAAAAAAGCATCTACGTTGCTAAGAAAGCAAAAAGAAGCTGTGAGGCTCACCAAAGAATCTTCACAGGAGAAATTGCAGGATACAAATGTTGAATTATCATCATCGACATCAAATAGTGAAAGTGAATCTGGCGAAATATCAGACGATACATTTCCAGAGCCAGTTAGCTCGAAGAGAAAGCTCGAACAACCTGAAGAACAATTATTCAAGAAAAGGAAAACTACAAATCTACCTTCAGTGGCTACTGCTTGTGACAGGACTGCAGTTTCAGATCGAGCTGCAGCATTCATTGTTAGTGCAGTATTGCAAGATATTGGAGAAGTTTCTATTGACAATACATCTGAAGTAGTGGATAGGAGTAAAATCAGAAGAGAAAGACAAAAGAAGAGATCAGAAATTATGAAAGATCAAAATCAGGTCCCAATCAGAGGAATCTATTTTGATGGTCGAAAAGATTCTACACTCTTCCAAGAAAAAAAAGAGTCCAAAGTATATCAGAAGAAGGTAACAGAAGAACATATCACTTTAGTGAGAGAACCTGGTTCAGATTATTTGGGCCATTATTCTGTGAATTCTGGATCAGCTGAAGAAATATGTAAAGGAATGTTTGAGTATATTGGAAATAATGACATGAACCTGGAAAACCTTGTTGCCATTGGATGCGATGGTGCAGCAGTCAACACTGGAGAAAAGGGAGGCGTTATAAGGCTTATAGAATTGAAGCTGAAGAAGCCAGTTCAACATTTAGTGTGCCAGCTCCATGCCAATGAATTGCCATTACGCCATTTAGTTGCAAAGCTGGATGGAAAAACATCTGGCCCCCGCGGATTCACCGGTCCTATTGGCAGGGAATTAGAGAACTGTGAGAGTCTTCCTATTGTCGAGTTTGAAAGGATTGATGCTGAGGAACCAACTGTAGACTGTGAAGATCTTAGCACCGACCAAAAATATCTAATTGATATTCATCAGGCCATAACAAAGGGATATTGCTCTCCAGATCTTGCTCATCGTAGTCCAGGCAAAATGGCACATTCACGATGGCTGACTACAGCAAATCGTTTGCTTCGTCTATACGTTTCAACTGTAAGTCCATCTGAGAACCTCATGAACATTGCTTCTTTTATAATGAAGGTCTACATCCCAATGTGGTTTTCTATTAAGCAAAGTACGTCTTTTGTCAATGGCTCAAAACATGTTTTCAAAACTATTGAACTAACAAGAACACTGAATGACGAAGTAAAGGATATTGTAAACCCTGTCATACAAAGAAATGCATTTTTTGCAAATCCAGAAAATATTCTAGCATCAATGATTCATGATGACCGCAGCGCCATAAGAGAATTAGCGTGGAGGCGAATAAAGAAAGCAAGGCAAACAAACAAGGAAAAAGTTGTGAGGCGTTTCACAGTACCTGTTATTCAATTTGAAGCTACTGATTATACTGATTTAATTAATTGGCAAAAATGCATTGTCACTGAACCACCTGTGACAAGACACCTGACAGAAAATGAGATTGAAGAATTCATAGAAAACAAGAGTACCCCTCCATTCGAGAAATTCCCTTGTCATACACAAGTAGTAGAAAGAATGGTAAAATTAGTGACTGAAGCATCATCAAAAGTATTTGGATTGAACGCGCGAGATGGCTTCATAAGATCAACACTTCAGTCACGTAAAAAAATGCCATCATTCGAAAGTAAAGCTGAATATAAAGTTTAAATAAAACGTTAATAGAAAAAAACATGCGCAAGGATGGGTGGTTGGGAGGGCATGGGTGGAGCTCGACACGCAGCCACCTCCTCGTGGTGAGTTCTGGATTATTTAGATCATTAATCAAAAGAACATTGATCTAAATAAACTAAGAGCTGCGTAATTCAGTAACTATTTTGGTAATTGGAACACTTAATATATAATAATAACAAGTAAGTTTCAGTTATTGTACTAATGCAGAATATAAGAAAATCATTATATTTCACTTTTTTCGACGGCTTTGTGGCACCTGAAGATATAATTTCGCAGGACTAATATTTATGCACAGTCATTATCTATAGCACCCACATATTTTCCGCACTAGCCATATTTGAATTTCGAAAAAAGGTTTAAAAACCTCATTTTCGATCCGCCCTAATGTACATCGCTGATTTTTCTGCTGATCTTTGTATCGTCTGCAAAGGATGTTACTATACTATTGCTGTTTACTCCGCTGTCTATGTCTGTTAGCATGATAATGAACAGGAGTGGGGCCAGTACTGTCCCTTGTGGTACTGAGCTGCGTACTTCCGATTCTGATGATGATATACCTTGAATTTTGACGACCTGCAGACGATCACTAAGGAAGTTGTAGATCCATTTTCCCACTTTGCCTGTTATTCCCATGTCTTTAATTTATGTCTATTATACCATGGTCACATTTATCGAAAGCTTTAAAAGCCCCAAAATCTTTGTTTATATAACATCGTAGTTGTCATTGCCTTCCAATGCATCTAGGATATTGTTGTAGTGCTCTATTAGTTGTGATAGGCATGATCTACCTGATCGGAATCCATGCTGATTTTCGTTGAATCTTTCCCGTGTCTCCAGGAAATCATAAATTTTCTCTCTAACTATTCTTTCAAATACTTTGGTGAGGTGGGACGTCAATGACACTGGTCTATAGTTCTTTGCTTGAGATCTGTCCCCTCCTTTATATATAGGGAAAATGTTTGCTCTTTTCAAGATGCTCGGTATTTCCCGTGTCTAGGGATCTTCTCCATATCCAGTATAAAGGTGTAGCTATTTCATTTTTACAGTTTTTAATCAATAATGCGTTCCAATTGTCCGGACCTGCAGCTGAATGTAGTTTCATTTGTTCTATAGCTCTCGCTACATCTGGTGTAAACTCAAAGTCTGTTATATACTCTCCTTGCAATTCCTCTTCAAAGAATGCATTTATATCAGGTATCGCTTTGTCACTTTTTGGGGTACTGAAAACTGATTCATATTGAGCTCTCAATGTATCAGATATTTCTTTTGGATCGTCGGTTAGTTCATTATTTCCCGTCCTTAAGGGCCCAATAGCGGCGCGCGTTTTTGTTTTCCTTTTTGCATAGCTGTAGAAGTATTTTGGATTTTCCTTTATTGCTTCTACCGCCTTTTCCTCTTCCCTCTCTGTATGGTCCTTAATCAGGGCTTGTATTTCCCTATCGATACCCTCCAGTTTTTTTTTATTATTTTCCTGCCATTATCTCCGCAGTTTCCTAACTTCGCCTCCACTCTCTTTCTTTTGCGGAATAGTCTTCTCTTTTGCCTTTCTAGCCAGCTCCTCTTTCCTTTTGGCTGTGATTCGGAGCATACTTTTCTAAAATTCTCAGCGTTTTTTCCTCCAAAGTTGTTAGCATTTCTTCCGTGTTTTATTCTCGAAAATTGTTCTCCATTCTATTTGGGCCATGTGCGATCTGATTGCTTCCCAATTTATAGTCTTCGAGTTTAAGTTAAAGGCCCCGAATTTACTTCTTTCCACAATATGTGTATTGTCTTCTAATGCTGCCATCATATTTGTTGATATCTCGATTAAGTTGTGGTCTGAGATAATGGTTGGGGTTATTTTTATATCAGCAATCAAGTTCGTGTTATTCGTGAATACCAGATCCAGGCAGTTATTTTTTCTGGTATTTTCTGTTATCTCCTGTCAGCATAAACTCGTTTGTGAGAGCCATCAACATTTTTGCTTGTTCCTGATCTTCTCTTTGCCCCCCTTGTCCTGGTGAATATATATATTCCTATTCACCTTTTTGTATTTTATAAATGGGAAGTTAAAGTCTCCGCAGATCATTATATTGGGGGATGGAGGGTTTATGGCCTTTATTAGCTTTCTAATGTCATCAATGGCCTCCGAGAATTTTTCGGTTGGGGTGCTTGGAGGTCTATAGATGACTATTACTATCAAGTTTAGTTTTTCTATTTTCACTGCTAGGAGTTCCACATAGCTGTTTGATTTACTTATTATCGTCTCTGTCATATGACCTTCCTGCCACCTTTCCGTCTCGTCGTTCTATCCGCTCTTAGTAAGTTGAAGCCCTCTATATTTATCTCCTTCTTATCAATACAATGTTCGCAGTTTTCACAATTTCCTTGGCAATCTTTAAGATGAGTTTCTGTGAGGCATGCGATGTCCGCCCTTGTTTCGTCCATAAATCCTTTCAGGTACGAAACCTTATTGAGTGATTGGTTTGGTCTTATTCCTTGAATATTAGCCAGGACAATTTTTATGTTCTCTGTTTTTCGTTGCCCCTTGTGCATTTCAAGTTCGTTTTCTTTCGATATCGCTTGATTCGTTGCTCTATGATCCTCCGAAAGAGATCCGTTTCCTCCTACTTGTATTGGTAGCTTCTTGCCCGGTAGCGATTTGGCTCGGGGGTTTCCAGCTGTGTCAACTGCATGTGGATGACATTTAGCATTCGTAAGGTGTCTGAGATGTTGAAAAAATTTTCTTGTTCGCTTATTGTGTTCCTACTGTTGTTCCTATTGTTGTTCCTATTGTTATTTTTATTCCTATTGTCATTTAAACTTTTTCCTTTGTTCGTTGAGTCCGTCGGGAGATGTTGATAGTAGCATTTATTCCCGAATTTGCAGGTTCCGTATTTTGCGTAAGTTCTGCAAATGTCCGGGTGGTAGAATTTACATCCGTCTCCAAATTTACAACGACCATTATTATAGAAGAAATTGCATATTGGGGGATGTTCATATATAGTACATTGTCCTCTTTTAAATCTGCAATTTTCTTTTATATAATACCTGCATATAATTCCTTCCCCATATTTACCCTTGGCTTTTGTTTTTTGCTCCTTATTGGGGGACAGTTTTACTTCGTTTACTTGACTGCCCTCTTGTCTTGTCCTATTTGTGCTATTTGTGCTAGTTATGTTTGTGTCCTTCGTTGCCCTTATGCTGTGTGTTGTCTTTACACTCTTTGTCGCCTGTGTGTTTTCGGCCTCATTTTGTGACGGTATTTGAATTCTTTCTATTTCGCCTTTCTCCGTTTCTTCCGTTTTCCACTGTTCTTTGTTTCCACTTTCCTCTTTCATTCTCTTCTCGTAGTCTCTTTCTGCTTTAAATACCGTAAAAGAGTTTAATTCGGTCAAGAAGTTCTCGCAGAAAAATTTTATTCCATTAAACTGCTTTGCGTTCGTTATAAGGGAGATTTTTTCATCTCCCCATTCTAGGCATTTAAAATCAAAAAGTAGCTGACAAAAATCGCACCTGATCGCCTCTGTCTCAGCTGTTGCAGTTTTACAGATTGCACAGAGTTGCATGTATGCATTAATTTCCATGTTGGTGAAGTGACTCAAAAAGGGGGTATTATGGGAGGTATTGGGTGGGGGATGACTCAAGCTGTGTGAGGGAAAGAATTTTTCGTTACTCCAGGGTAGGGGATGTGGCACGCTGTATACTTCTCACTGATTGGTCCTCTCGACCGTGGCTGCGGGGGATAATGGGGGAATATTTGCGGGCACTTCAAAAAACAAAACTTTCCTCACAAAGAGACTCGGAAAAATAACAAAAACAAATGCTGTATATATTATTTCACTTTGATTTTATTCACTTTTTTAGTATACGCCGCGATTTTTACTTTTTTAAAAAGAAATACCGCTATGCACTATCAATTAACTCACAATATCGGCACCGTTTAAAACTGATTAACTGCAGGATTTTTACTGTAATATCGCTTTTATTTGGACTTCGATCGAAACACGTGTAACCGTCACAACAGCAAAACACACACATATATATACAGGGCGTCCCAAAAAAATGTATACACACTTTAACAGCTGATAGCTCAATTGATGTTTCTTTCTTTCCAAGTTAAACCCATTAGAATTAATAATGGCAGTCAGACTAAGCTTTGAACAAAGGAAATTCATTCTAAAATGCTACTGGAAGTGTGAAAACGCAGTTGAAGTGCAAAGACAGTGTAGGAGGGAGTTTCAAACGGATCCACCAACGCGACTTACCATCACTCGAATTAGAGATAAGTTTGAAGCCGATGGAACTGTTCAGAATGTCCACAAGAAGCGTTCCGGAAGACCACGGACATCGACAAGCCCCACAAAGCAAGAAAGAGTACTGGAAACGTATCACCAAAGTCCAAGAAAAATCTGTGCGGCAAGCGAGTCGTGAGGTAGGAATTTCAGAATCGTCTGTCCAACGCATTTGAAGCGCTGTCAATGGAAAAGTTACATTCCAAGATTAGTCCATGCTATTAATGAAGATGATCCGGACCGAAGAGTGGAGTATTGCGAGTGGTACTTGGCACGATGTGGATGTGGATTGGACGAAGGGGTTTCGTAGAATACCCTCCGCGTTCACCAGACCTCACACCACTAGACTTTTTTTTATGGGGATACTTAAAAGACAAAGTCTACGCTATAAAACCTGCAACAGTCGGTGAATTGAGAGCAGCCATTGAACGAGAATGCACACAAATACCAAACGAAATGTTTCGTGATGTTTGCGATTCCATTGCTTCGCGTTATCAGCAGTGCCTGGACCAGAACGGACGTCAGTTTGAAAACAGGCGTTGACAAAACAATTAAATAATGTCTGTAGATTCTATTACATTTTGAAAATGAAATGTTTTTAATAAACACTGCCTTTATAAGTATTTAAAGTGTGTATACATTTTTTTGGGACGCCCTGTATGTATATAATATATATATATATATATATATATATATATATATATATATATTATAATATAATATATATATATATATATATATATATATATGAAAATGATTTCACGAAAGTAACACGTGAAAAATATTTATGATGAATAAAACCACGAAGAAAAGGAAACACAAAATGGTGCTCAAGCGCTTTCGTCTAATGACATCCTCAGGAACACTGAAGTACATACAAGGGTTACAGCCTATATATAGGTTACAGAAAGAAAAAATAAAAAATAAATAAATAAAAAAAAAATAAATAATACATATATCGTAAAGAACGACGCTTGTATAGGAGATATTCCGCGCAAGACGAGAGAGAAAGAACGAAACAAATGAAAAAATGAGGTAACCACCCGGGAATCGAACCCGGGATCTACCGATTGCCGGTCAGATGCGATACCATTACACCATGGGCCTCACTCTTCCAAATGCCGTAATTCTTCTACATACTCGCAGAAACCAATGCCCCAAGGGGGCACCTCCCGCATGCCGTTACATTATATACATTCAACTGCAAAGAACACGCAGTATAAATAACGTAAAGAACGACGCTTGTATAGGAGATATTCCGCGCAAGACGAGAGAGAAAGAACGAAACATGAAAAAATGAGGTAACCACCTGGGAATCGAACCCGGGATCTTCCGATTGCCGGTCAGATGCGATACCATTACACCATGTATTTCTGCGAGTATGTAGAAGAATTACGGCATTTTGAAGAGTGAGGCCCATGGTGTAATGGTATCGCATCTGACCGGCAATCGGAAGATCCCGGGTTTGATTCCCGGGTGGTTACCTCATTTTTTCATTTGTTTCGTTCTTTCTCTCTCGTCTTGCGCGGAATATCTCCTATACAAGCGTCGTTCTTTACGTTATTTATACTGCGTGTTCTTTGCAGTTGAATGTATATATATACACACACATATATATATATATATATATATATATATATATATATATATATATGCAATAAACGGAGAAATAAAAATAAAAATTAAAAATTAAAGGATTATCAAAGGCATACAGATTTGTAAGGAAAAAATATTGATTTTTAGCACAAGATCAAATGAATTAAAAAAATACAAATTTATACTGGAAATCTGCCCGGGTTTTAACACTCTGCCCTTTATGGTCAAATTTCGATGTATATAAAAATAAAATGAAAATTAAAAGTTAATTAAGTAGCATACAAGTTTACCAAAGATTTAGCGTTCTACCCTTCTTATCTAAATCTGTTTGAAGGAATTCGAAACAACAGGATCGAGTTGAAAACACCTTTGCTTATGTGAAGTTATTTGAAAGTTGGATAATGGCAGACTCAAGAATATTTCTATTAACAATGTTGCTAGAGTGGAATAAAACTGAAGCATTATTCCAATCAATACAGTGGGATAACTCTGACAAATGGACAAAAAGGGCACTGGACAACTGTCCTGTTCTAACGGAATATTGATGCTGTTTTATACGTGTGTGCAAATCCTTTCCCGTCTGACCTATGTAAAAAGAATCACATTGTTTACAACCAATTTTATAGATAATGCCTGAATTATTGGTAGGGCTATTTTTTACTATGATATTTTTCACAATATTGTTATATGAAAATACTACATAAATATTCAAAAGTTTAAGTACATTAGCAATGCCTAAAAAGCACGGGAAAAATGGAAGTACTAAAATATTTTTTGACAAAGTACGAGTGTTATTATTGACACGATAGAAAGTTCGTTTTGCCTTGTTGAGACAAGATTCCATAAACGCAGATGGATAACACAGATCACTTCCAATACCGTTGATTTTTTCCAATTCGGTATCGATGTATTCCGGACTGGCGATCCTAAGGGTGCGGAGAAACATTGATGAAAAAATGGCCTTCTTAATGGGGGTGTCATGTCCCGAGTAAAATTGTACGTAGGACAAATTGTTTGTTGTTTTCCGATAGATACTAAACTTAAAACCTGGGCTTTCCCTATGTACACGCACATCCAAAAATGGGATTGAATTGTCTTGTTCCACTTCTAAAGTAAACTTAATGGAGGGGACTTGATCATTTAACTGAAGGAGGAAGTTATCCAGGTCACGATTCATGGGCCAGATACACAAAATATCGTCGACGTACCGCAACCAAGGGATGCCAACCCTCAGGATTCTCGGAATGTAAGTAATTTCGAAAAACTCCATATAAATATTGGAGAGGAGGGGCGATAAGGGGTTGCCCATGGCCATCCCAAAAACTTTGTGATAATACTCGTTATTGAAAGTGAATTTAGTCTTTGATGCAAAGCTTAATATTATATATATATATATATATATATATATACTGTATATATTATATATATATTATATATATATATTTATATATAGTATATATATTAGTGATGTAGGTCACATCCGCATCCGCGGAACATCCGCATATTTTCTCGCATCCGCATCCGCACCCGCATCCGCACTTTGGACTGCGGATGTCGTGCGGATGTGGACCGTTGAGATAAAATGTCATTAATAAGCGGAAATTATCAAATTCTACTATATTAATAGAACTAGTTCATTGTGCGCAAAAGTGATGCAAGCGACAAGACGAGAGGCTGTTCTTGTATGAAGTTACTCTCTTGCAACCTACTTAGATCCACGTTACAAAGCTAAGTTATTTTCACCTAGTACATTAGAACGAGTTAAATCATCACTTGGCAAAGCAGTTGAAGAGCTTCAATCTTTTGAATCTGTCGCTTCGCCACCCACCAAAAGAATAAAAGTTTCAGTGACAGAACCAACACCTTCAACAAGCAAATCTATCACAGAATCTGTCTCTCAGTTTCTTGAGTCAAGCAGCAATGACGAGACCTACGCGATGTCAAAAGATGTAGTAAAAATGATCGAGAGCTATGACCAAGAAAAACGCCTGGCTGCATGTGACAATCGTATTAGTTGGTGGAAAAATACGCAGAATATCTATCCATACTTGAGTAAACTTGCAAGGAAACATTTAGCCTGTCCTCCAACAAACGTACCAAGCGAGAGATTATTTAGCAGTGCTGGATTAATATATGATGAAAAAGAGAAACAGACTGGCAGCAGAAAAGGCAGAAAAATTAATGTTCCTTAAGCATAACCTTCCTATAATTAAGTTTGAACATTAAACGATGAACATCTTAGTTTACTTTATTTTAATTACTCATTTATAAATATGCCTAATAAAACTTTAAACTTAATATAAATAGTTATCAAGCTAATTAAAGATCTCTTTCTATAAGGGTGGAGGTTGGGGAAAGAGGTCGGTGGGGTGCATTTGAGTTGGGTTCACGTCCCGCATCCTGGTAACACAATTATGGTTTCTAATTGTGGCTGAAACTCAACAAAATATAACGAATTTATTTGCAGACGAATTCACTAATTGATTTCTATATTAGTTAGATGCTTGATATTATTTTATATGTTCAGAGAAAAGTACAGCAATTATTGTACAATTAATCAATTATACTACATTTTAGCTACAGCTCTCTCTATATAATAACTTATTATATACGTTAAACACAACAAATCTCGAATATATCCTAAAAAATAACGAAAATGTAGACATCCGCATCCGCATCCGCGGATGTTGAAATCAAACATCTTCATCCGCATTCGCGGATGTGAAAAAAATGACATCCGCTACATCACTAATATATATATATTATATATATATATATATTTTATACATATATATATATATATATATGCACTATATCCTTGATAATGTGAATATATCACGAAAGCGCTCGGACTTTGTGTTTCCTTTTCCTTGTGGTTGTTTGATTATATTTATATATATATATATATATATATATATTATATATATTATATATATATATTTATATATATTATAATTATATTTATATATATTATATATATATATATATTTATATATATATATATATATATATTTATATATATTATATATATATATATTTATATATATTATATATTATATATGTTAACCCCTCCGTCTATGGCCCTGAGTCGGTTCGGATCGACGGGGGTTCTAGTTAGGAGGCAAGCAACGGATATTTCTTCTATAACATTCTAATTCTTTTCGGTCGCCACTCTGTTAAACTCTTGGAATGGAATAAATCTCTCTGACTTGGAATAAATCTCTCTGACTTGGAATAAATCTCTCTGACTTGGAATAAATCTCTCTGACTTCAAATAAAACTCTCTGACTTCAAATAAAACTCTCTGACTTCAAATAAAACTCTCTGACTTCAAATAAAACTCTCTGACTTCAAATAAAACTCTCTGACTTCAAATAAAACTCTCTGACTTGAACTCTATCAAGTATTTCTATAAATCTCTGGGGCGGTTGCCCGTCTTGGCGCAACCTTCTGACTTGACCTCTTATCAAGTATTCTGAAACTAACTTGAAATTAACTGAAAATGGAAAATGACTGCACTTGATCTCTATTCAAGTGGAGACGATTAACCTCTGTTTTGGTTGACCCTTTTGGTGCAACCGACTTACTTGAAATGCAATCAAGTATCTCTATAACAAACTAACTTGAAATTAACTGAAAATGGAAAATGACTGAACTCGACCTTTATCAAGTGGAGACGATTAACCTCTGTTTTGGTTGACCCTCTTGGTGCAACCTTCTGACTTCAAAAACTGACTTCAAAACTGACTTCAAAAAATGATATCAAAAAAATGATTTCAAAATTACTTCAAGTATCTCTCTAAATCTATAAACTCTCTATAAACTCTCTCTTTCTTAATTTGCAAGTCAATTCAATTCAGTAATTGAAAAAAATTTGCAAACAAAAAATAAAAAAAATGTAAACAATATTTCATTCTAATGTACGGGAAAGTACATAAAATAAAATTATTCTATACTGAATATAACAGTGAAAATAACTCTCTTGAAATTAACTCTCTTTGAAATTAACTCAATTTGAAATTAACTCTCTTTTAAAATTACTGTTTTAATAAAAACAAATGTATCACTGGTGTCTGAAGTGTTCACTGTGTTTTGTGTTAAATTCTGGTTTGATACTCATTATTAACTGTTAATAATAGTGACTTTTCAAATGTTTATAAATTACTAAAAAACAACTCTGTACTTAACAAAATTTTCCACGGGCGAAATCCTCAGAGACGTGTCCTGAAGACGTCTTGCTGGCTACTTCTTCTTGGATGAAAACTAGGCGTGGAGAACTTGGAGTCGTGACACACCGGTTCAAGGGTGGATGTTACGAACTAGAAGTCGTGACACGCCGGTCAAATGGTTTTATCCTGATGCAGGGTAATTTCTATCTTGGCCAAAGAGTGGCCTCTTCTTAAAATCTTCTTGTTAAAATCTTTTCTTCTTAAAATAATCTTAAAATAATCTTCTTAAAATAATCTTTTTATCCTGGTGCAGGGTCGCCACTTGTTACCCTCCTTCTTCTATGTCCCTGGAGTCGGTTCGGATCGACGGGGTTCTAGTTAGGAGGCAAGCAACGGATATTTCTTCTATAACATTCTAATTCTTTTCGGTCGCCACTCTGTTAAACTCTTGCTACAGACTCGCCAGACTGTTATGCCAATATCTTCTATGGTGCTTGGGTTGTCTCTTAATTTGGGCAAAGGGTCGCCAATTTTTAATTCTCCTCTTTTTATAATACTCTGATACTTTCTCTGATACTAAAATTATCGACTTTTCTGACTAAGTTCTGAAGAGAGCACGGGTCGAAGGAAAAATAAAAAGTTTCTCTTACGGTAATTTACTTCTTAAAAATATACAGGTACTGCTCTGAATTACAAGGGTAGAGGTTCGACCTCTTTCGACCATGGCTCAGGCCGGAATCTAAAAAAGACTAAGGAGGCAAGGGGCCTCTGCCCCCTCCCCGCAGCGAGGCTGCTAACAAAGGAGTCCTAATGAGGTGCTAATATGAAGTGACTTAATCAAGAAGTCTAATGAAGAAGTGTCGTAATTTTTACAAGTACATGTATAATATAAACTTAAATGTTTTGGGGGAGGACAGTTGAAGGTTAAATTTCCCCCCTTTTTAAACACATGATCAGATGTTTTGAAAGATTTTAACTAAAAATAATAAAAAAAATAAAAATAAAAACTAATTTGTATTTTTCGCCGAGTCTACATTTATGAAGGCGATATCATTTCGTAATAGTACACATAAGTACAAATTAAGTACACGACTGAGTACGTATTAATTTTGGTTCATTACAATTACGATTACAATTATGGATTACTTCACATTCGCTTATGATTGTTCATTACAGTTCTATTAAAGTACATTCTTACATTATAAATTAAATCATTACATTTAATTACAGTTTCAATGAAGTACATTACAAGTTATTATTAATTACAGTTTCATTAAAGTACATTACGTTATATTAAATTAAAGTATTACAGTTAATTACAATTTTGGCAATTTGTTAATTGACATATTTAATACTGAAGTAATCTGAATAGGTAATACAATTTAAATAATGGAGAGTTCTCCGTTGTTCTATAATTTACAGGGGATTAACAACAATGTTATATATTTATAGTTAACAATAATTACGCCAAATTATGTCAAATATTATTAGAAGAATGGTTGGTTATTATAGTTTGAAAGTCTAATTAGCCAGCGATGAGGAAAGCGGAGAAACAATACGGTGTACTTTTCATTTGAAAGTACACGGACATTAATTATAACGTAACACATAAGTAACGGAATTTGAATGACAATTAGGTAGAAGTAGTAAGTACAGGTAATGAGAACGTGGATAACTATGTGCCTAAGTAGATAATAACCAGTAGCCTGGCAGGGAACAATATGGTATATTATAATAATATAACATCACATCTTAACGTTATAAATTGGTAGCAGAGGCAAGAGAGAAGAATTCGAATTCAGAGGCTCGCTTTTGACGACGTAATCGGAATTCGAACCTTCGTCTCAGCAATAATAAACAACTTGCGAGAGGTGAAATAATAAAAGAAAATAAAACGTAAAAAGAATACATGTACGTAATCATGATCGTCAATAGACATGTACGACTGCACACAGTAGTGTACACATATCATTCGTCACACAATAGGTTGTGTGCGTAATATAGACACGAGTAAACATAGACTGATAAGTTGATAGGGCATAAGTAGACAATAGGTAGATGAATGAATAAGTAATAAAATTAATAAAGGATAGCGGTCAAGAAAGAACATGAATGTAAGAATGAGTATGGTTGAATAATGAGTATGGTTGAATAATGATATTTATACTACATAACACCACAACATTATTACTAAATAATTTACCATACATTGAATACGGAAGATGTCCAAATACTAAGAACGTGATTCAGTGTACAAAGTATGGGAAACGTAAAGAGAACAAAGTTATTTTGTGACGTCATAGTGTATAAGTCATTATTAGAAAAGATGAATTAGAGAAATACAGTAATGAATAAAGTATAAATCGAAATTCTATCCAAAACTCGCTTAGGCGATTTTGGTTTCTTATGTAAAAATGAACATTCAAACATAAAACTATAAGAACATAAGTACTGCATGAAGACAATGAATCCATATAATGATGGTGTAGGAATTGTTCATTGTTCACTTTTTACAGTATTTCCCCCCCTAAAATGGTATTAATACAATAATATAATACAATTAATATATAATACAATTGAGAAAATAACATCGTAAGTAATTCAAGTTAGATGACGACATTCTTTTTTACAATACAAGTTTTATACAGAACGAGTTCAGGTAGTTGAGTACAATGCAGAGTATCCAAATTTTTAACATGACACTCGCTTAGAGGGCTATTATAAAATATAAAAATTCAAAGATTAAAACTTTAATTTTAGACAAACAATTAAGTTAGACAAACAATGATATGGTTAAAATTTTTTACCAAATTTTATTTTTTTCTGTGGGATAAATTACATTCATAATGAATAGGTAAAAGGGAAAAACATAAATTTTAAAGTTCATGGATTTTTCGAGGCTTCCATGATAGTACAATTGATAAACTAATTTTTGACTATTGTAGGTAAAAAATCGAATTACGTAATGGATGATGTATAGACCTGTGGTCTAGTGTGTATTTGGGTGTATTAGGTGCAAAGTGTGTATTTTACAATTTCGAGGGACAGATTAGCTGATAGGATTGTTCAAGTAACTGAATATTCAATGATTTTAGCATAAGGTTTGTATGTATATAGTATATATAGTGTGCATACATGCATTTTTATTGACTGTTGTAGGTACAAATCGAATTACGTAGTGGATGATGTATAGACCTGTGGTCAAAGGTGTATTTATGTTTATTGGGTACAAAGTGTGTATTTTATAATTTCGAGACACAGATTAGCTGAGAGGATTGTTAAATTAAACTAACTGTATAAATGCATGAGCGAGAATTTATATATAGTAAGCAATAATTATGATGTATTATTATGATGATGTTTGCATACGAGTTTTAATGCAAAAGTGACTGGAGGGACGGAACGTAAATGAATTCGAATGTGTCAAAAGTAATAAAATTCAATTAGGATTATAGATTTTACATAATTAGTTACACGTATAAGGTAATTAAAAAAACGAACTTAGAGGACCTTACAGTTAATGAAAGTAGATCTCACGGTTTTAAAATTGAATTTTGACACACAATTAATTTCGACTACTAAAATTCATAGCCATATACTGTAGTATTCTTAAAAATAAAAAAACAACTTAACATAAATGGAGGTTATGTTCCATAGTACTAAAGAGGAATTAACCATGGTTGAACCATTTCTCTGGTTGACACGGTTCAACTGGGGTTGGGGGTGTTAAAATAAAATAAAATAAAAAGTTTGGAGTACTACATTCGGGGGAATTGAGTGACTAAGCGGGGGATATAAGTCTGAATTTGACAATAAGTCTTTCGTGAGCACTTTGCTCTTTAAAAAAAGATTGCTTGTCACACTACTTAGAACAAAAATTAAAAAAACAAAACGGAGGGACGGCATGTTCCTCAGCATAGTAATTTAAAAGGAGTCATTGGGACAAGATCGATTAATTAATTATTACACAACTATTATTATCACGTATACATTACAATGATTATCAAAGTCATTACAAACAATTGTAAAAACGGTTTTGTTACAAATAATAAATTACATGACTATATATTTATATACGTAACAATGCATGAAAAAGAAAAGACAAATCGGTCAATTTCCTTCTCACAAACAAAAAAAAAGTTAAACTAAAGACACAAACGGGTCAATTCAGGTTGAATTTAACTCTCTTTTTCAACAAAAAAAGGTTGAATTAAATTCTCTTGAACAACAAAAAAGGTTGAATTCAATTGACTGCATTGAAAACTGACTTGGGACTCGAAATAAAAATGACTTGGAATAAATCTCTCTGACTTGGAATAAATCTCTCTGACTTGGAATAAATCTCTCTGACTTCAAATAAAACTGTGACTTCAAATAAAACTCTCTGACTTCAAATAAAACTCTCTGACTTGAACTCTATCAAGTATTTCTATAAATCTCTGGGGCGGTTGCCCGTCTTGGCGCAACCTTCTGACTTGACCTCTTATCAAGTATTCTGAAACTAACTTGAAATTAACTGAAAATGGAAAATGACTGCACTTGATCTCTATTCAAGTGGAGACGATTAACCTCTGGTTTGGTTGACCCTCTTGGTGCAACCGACTTACTTGAAATGCAATCAAGTATCTCTATAACTTAAACTAACTTGAAATTAACTGAAAATGGAAAATGACTGCACTCGATCTTTATCAAGTGGAGACGATTAACCTCTGTTTTGGTTGACCCTCTTGGTGCAACCTTCTGACTTCAAAAACTGACTTCAAAACTGACTTCAAAAAATGATTTCAAAAAAATGACTTCAAAATTACTTCAAGTATCTCTCTAAATCTATAAACTCTCTATAAACTCTCTCTTTCTTAATTTGCAAGTCAATTCAATTCAGTAATTGAAAAAAATTTGCAAACAAAAAAAAAAAAAAATGTAACAATATTTCATTCTAATGTACGGGAAGGTACATAAAATAAAATTATTCTATACTGAATATAACAGTGAAAATAACTCTCTTGAAATTAACTCTCTTTGAAATTAACTCTCTTTGAAATTAACTCTCTTTGAAATTAACTCTCTTTGAAATTAACTCTCTTTGAAATTAACTCTCTTTGAAATTAACTCTTTGAAATTAACTCTCTTTGAAATTAACTCTCTTTTAAAATTACTGTTTCAATAAAAACAAATGTATCACTGGTGTCTGAAGTGTTCACTGTGTTTTGTGTTAAATTCTGGTTTGATACTCATTATTAACTGTTAATAATAGTGACTTTTCAAATGTTTATAAATTACTAAAAAAACAACTCTGTACTTAACAAAATTTTCCACGGGCGAAATCCTCAGAGACGTGTCCTGAAGACGTCTTGCTGGCTACTTCTTCTTGGATGAAAACTAGGCGTGGAGAACTTGGAGTCGTGACACACCGGTTCAAGGGTGGATGTTACGAACTAGAAGTCGTGACACGCCGGTCAAATGGTTTTATCCTGATGCAGGGTAATTTCTATCTTGGCCAAAGAGTGGCCTCTTCTTAAAATCTTCTTGTTAAAATTTTCTTCTTCTTAAAATAATCTTCTTAAAATATCTTTTTATCCTGGTGCAGGGTCGCCACTTGTTACCCTCCTTCTTCTATGTCCCTGGAGTCGGTTCGGATCGACGGGGGTTCTAGTTAGGAGGCAAGCAACGGATATTTCTTCTATAAATTCTAATTCTTTTCGGTCGCCACTCTGTTAAACTCTTGGCTACAGACTCGCCAGACTGTTATGCCAATATCTTCTATGGTGCTTGGGTTGTCTCTTAATTTGGGCAAAGGGTCGCCAATTTTTAATTCTCCTCTTTTTATAATACTCTGATACTTTCTCTGATACTAAAATTATCGACTTTTCTGACTAAGTTCTGAAGAGAGCACGGGTCGAACGGAAAAATAAAAAGTTTCTCTTACGGTAATTTACTTCTTAAAAATATACAGGTACTGCTCTGAATTACAAGGGTAGAGGTTCGACCTCTTTCGACCATGGCTCAGGCCGGAATCTAAAAAAGACTAAGGAGGCAAGGGGCCTCTGCCCCCTCCCCGCAGCGAGGCTGCTAACAAAGGAGTCCTAATGAGGTGCTAATATGAAGTGACTTAATCAAGAAGTCTAATGAAGAAGTGTCGTAATTTTTACAAGTACATGTATAATATAAACTTAAATGTTTTGGGGGAGGACAGTTGAAGGTTAAATTTCCCCCCTTTTTAAACACATGATCAGATGTTTTGAAAGATTTTAACTAAAAATAATAAAAAAAATAAAAATAAAAACTAATTTGTATTTTTCGCCGAGTCTACATTTATGAAGGCGATATCATTTCGTAATAGTACACATAAGTACAAATTAAGTACACGACTGAGTACGTATTAATTTTGGTTCATTACAATTACGATTACAATTATGGATTACTTCACATTCGCTTATGATTGTTCATTACAGTTCTATTAAAGTACATTCTTACATTATAAATTAAATCATTACATTTAATTACAGTTTCAATGAAGTACATTACAAGTTATTATTAATTACAGTTTCATTAAAGTACATTACGTTATATTAAATTAAAGTATTACAGTTAATTACAATTTTGGCAATTTGTTAATTGACATATTTAATACTGAAGTAATCTGAATAGGTAATACAATTTAAATAATGGAGAGTTCTCCGTTGTTCTATAATTTACAGGGGATTAACAACAATGTTATATATTTATAGTTAACAATAATTACGCCAAATTATGTCAAATATATTAGAAGAATGGTTGGTTATTATAGTTTGAAAGTCTAATTAGCCAGCGATGAGGAAAGCGGAGAAACAATACGGTGTACTTTTCATTTGAAAGTACACGGACATTAATGATAACGTAACACATAAGTAACGGAATTTGAATGACAATTAGGTAGAAGTAGTAAGTACAGGTAATGAGAACGTGGATAACTATGTGCCTAAGTAGATAATAACCAGTAGCCTGGCAGGGAACAATATGGTATATTATAATAATATAACATCACATCTTAACGTTATAAATTGGTAGCAGAGGCAAGAGAGAAGAATTCGAATTCAGAGGCTCGCTTTTGACGACGTAATCGGAATTCGAACCTTCGTCTCAGCAATAATAAACAACTTGCGAGAGGTGAAATAATAAAAGAAAATAAAACGTAAAAAGAATACATGTACGTAATCATGATCGTCAATAGACATGTACGACTGCACACAGTAGTGTACACATATCATTCGTCACACAATAGGTTGTGTGCGTAATATAGACACGAGTAAACATAGACTGATAAGTTGATAGGGCATAAGTAGACAATAGGTAGGTGAATGAATAAGTAATAAAATTAATGAAGGATAGCGGTCAAGAAAGAACATGAATGTAAGAATGAGTATGGTTGAATAATGAGTATGGTTGAATAATGATATTTATACTACATAACACCACAACATTATTACTAAATAATTTACCATACATTGAATACGGAAGATGTCCAAATACTAAGAACGTGATTCAGTGTACAAAGTATGGGAAACGTAAAGAGAACAAAGTTATTTTGTGACGTCATAGTGTATAAGTCATTATTAGAAAAGATGAATTAGAGAAATACAGTAATGAATAAAGTATAAATCGAAATTCTATCCAAAACTCGCTTAGGCGATTTTTGGTTTCTTATGTAAAAATGAACATTCAAACATAAAACTATAAGAACATAAGTACTGCATGAAGACAATGAATCCATATAATGATGGTGTAGGAATTGTTCATTGTTCACTTTTTACAGTATTTCCCCCCCTAAAATGGTATTAATACAATAATATAATACAATTAATACAATATAATACAATTGAGAAAATAACATCGTAAGTAATTCAAGTTAGATGACGACATTCTTTTTTACAATACAAGTTTTATACAGAACGAGTTCAGGTAGTTGAGTACAATGCAGAGTATCCAAATTTTTAACATGACACTCGCTTAGAGGGCTATTATAAAATATAAAAATTCAAAGATTAAAACTTTAATTTTAGACAAACAATTAAGTTAGACAAACAATGATATGGTTAAAATTTTTTACCAAATTTTATTTTTTTCTGTGGGATAAATTACATTCATAATGAATAGGTAAAAGGGAAAAACATAAATTTTAAAGTTCATGGATTTTTCGAGGCTTCCATGATAGTACAATTGATAAACTAATTTTATTGACTAAGGTAAACGAATTACGTAATGGATGATGTATAGACCTGTGGTCTAGTGTGTATTTGGGTGTATTAGGTGCAAAGTGTGTATTTTACAATTTCGAGGGACAGATTAGCTGATAGGATTGTTCAAGTAACTGAATATTCAATGATTTTAGCATAAGGTTTGTATGTATATAGTATATATAGTGTGCATACATGCATTTTTATTGACTGTTGTAGGTACAAATCGAATTACGTAGTGGATGATGTATAGACCTGTGGTCAAAGGTGTATTTATGTTTATTGGGTACAAAGTGTGTATTTTATAATTTCGAGACACAGATTAGCTGAGAGGATTGTTAAATTAACTGTATAAATGCATGAGCGAGAATTTATATATAGTAAGCAATAATTATGATGTATTATTATGATGATGTTTGCATACGAGTTTTAATGCAAAAGTGACTGGAGGGACGGAACGTAAATGAATTCGAATGTGTCAAAAGTAATAAAATTCAATTAGGATTATAGATTTTACATAATTAATCAGTTACACGTATAAGGTAATTAAAAAAACGAACTTAGAGGACCTTACAGTTAATGAAAGTAGATCTCACGGTTTTAAAATTGAATTTTGACACACAATTAATTTCGACTACTAAAATTCATAGCCATATACTGTAGTATTCTTAAAAATAAAAAAACACAACTTAACATAAATGGAGGTTATGTTCCATAGTACTAAAGAGGAATTAACCATGGTTGAACCATTTCTCTGGTTGACACGGTTCAACTGGGGTTGGGGGTGTTAAAATAAAATAAAATAAAAAGTTTGGAGTACTACATTCGGGGGAATTGAGTGACTAAGCGGGGGATATAAGTCTGAATTTGACAATAAGTCTTTCGTGAGCACTTTGCTCTTTAAAAAAAGATTGCTTGTCACACTACTTAGAACAAAAATTAAAAAAAGTTGAAACAAAACGGAGGGACGGCATGTTCCTCAGCATAGTAATTTAAAAGGAGTCATTGGGACAAGATCGATTAATTAATTATTACACAACTATTATTATCACGTATACATTACAATGATTATCAAAGTCATTACAAACAATTGTAAAAACGGTTTTGTTACAAATAATAAATTACATGACTATATATTTATATACGTAACAATGCATGAAAAAGAAAAGACAAATCGGTCAATTTCCTTCTCACAAACAAAAAAAAAAGTTAAACTAAAGACACAAACGGGTCAATTCAGGTTGAATTTAATTCTCTTTTTCAACAAAAAAAGGTTGAATTAAATTCTCTTGAACAACAAAAAAGGTTGAATTCAATTGACTGCATTGAAAACTGACTTGGGACTCGAAATAAAAATGACTTGGAATAAATCTCTCTGACTTGGAATAAATCTCTCTGACTTGGAATAAATCTCTCTTAATACTCTGGACTTCAAATAAAACTCTCTGACTTCAAATAAAACTCTCTGACTTCAAATAAAACTCTCTGACTTGAACTCTATCAAGTATTTCTATAAATCTCTGGGGCGGTTGCCCGTCTTGGCGCAACCTTCTGACTTGACCTCTTATCAAGTATTCTGAAACTAACTTGAAATTAACTGAAAATGGAAAATGACTGCACTTGATCTCTATTCAAATGGAGACGATTAACCTCTGGTTTGGTTGACCCTCTTGGTGCAACCGACTTACTTGAAATGCAATCAAGTATCTCTATAACTTAAACTAACATGAAATTAACTGAAAATGGAAAATGACTGCACTCGATCTTTATCAAGTGGAGACGATTAACCTCTGTTTTGGTTGACCCTCTTGGTGCAACCTTCTGACTTCAAAAACTGACTTCAAAACTGACTTCAAAAAATGATTTCAAAAAAATGACTTCAAAATTACTTCAAGTATCTCTCTAAATCTATAAACTCTCTATAAACTCTCTCTTTCTTAATTTGCAAGTCAATTCATTTCAGTAATTGAAAAAAATTTTCAAACAAAAAAAAAAAAAAATGTACACAATATTTCATTCTAATGTACGGGAAGGTACATAAAATAAAATTATTCTATACTGAATATAACAGTGAAAATAACTCTCTTGAAATTAACTCTCTTTGAAATTAACTCTCTTTGAAATTAACTCTCTTTGAAATTAACTCTCTTGAAATTAACTCTCTTTGAAATTAACTCTCTTTTAAAATTACTGTTTCAATAAAAACAAATGTATCACTGGTGTCTGAAGTGTTCACTGTGTTTTGTGTTAAATTCTGGTTTGATACTCATTATTAACTGTTAATAATAGTGACTTTTCAAATGTTTATAAATTACTAAAAAAACAACTCTGTACTTAACAAAATTTTCCACGGGCGAAATCCTCAGAGACGTGTCCTGAAGACGTCTTGCTGGCTACTTCTTCTTGGATGAAAACTAGGCGTGGAGAACTTGGAGTCGTGACACACCGGTTCAAGGGTGGATGTTACGAACTAGAAGTCGTGACACGCCGGTCAAATGGTTTTATCCTGATGCAGGGTAATTTCTATCTTGGCCAAAGAGTGGCCTCTTCTTAAAATCTTCTTGTTAAAATTTTCTTCTTCTTAAAATAATCTTCTTAAAATAATCTTTTTATCCTGGTGCAGGGTCGCCACTTGTTACCCTCCTTCTTCTATGTCCCTGGAGTCGGTTCGGATCGACGGGGGTTCTAGTTAGGAGGCAAGCAACGGATATTTCTTCTATAACATTCTAATTCTTTTAGGTCGCCACTCTGGTAAACTCTTGGCTACAGACTCGCCAGACTGTTATGCCAATATCTTCTATGGTGCTTGGGTTGTCTCTTAATTTTGGCAAAGGGTCGCCAATTTTTAATTCTCCTCTTTTTATAATACTCTGATACTTTCTCTGATACTAAAATTATCGACTTTTCTGACTAAGTTCTGAAGAGAGCACGGGTCGAAGGGAAAAATAAAAAGTTTCTCTTACGGTAATTTACTTCTTAAAAATATACAGGTACTGCTCTGAATTACAAGGGTAGAGGTTCGACCTCTTTCAACCATGGCTCAGGCCGGAATCTAAAAAAGACTAAGGAGGCAAGGGGCCTCTGCCCCCTCCCCGCAGCGAGGCTGCTAACAAAGGAGTCCTAATGAGGTGCTAATATGAAGTGACTTAATCAAGAAGTCTAATGAAGAAGTGTCGTAATTTTTACAAGTACATGTATAATATAAACTTAAATGTTTTGGGGGAGGACAGTTGAAGGTTAAATTTCCCCCCTTTTTAAACACATGATCAGATGTTTTGAAAGATTTTAACTAAAAATAATAAAAAAAATAAAAATAAAAACTAATTTGTATTTTTCGGTGAGTCTACATTTATGAAGGCGATATCATTTCGTAATAGCACACATAAGTACAAATTAAGTACACGACTGAGTACGTATTAATTTTGGTTCATTACAATTACGATTACAATTATGGATTACTTCACATTCGCTTATGATTGTTCATTACAGTTCTATTAAAGTACATTCTTACATTATAAATTAAATCATTACATTTAATTACAGTTTCAATGAAGTACATTACAAGTTATTATTAATTACAGTTTCATTAAAGTACATTACGTTATATTAAATTAAAGTATTACAGTTAATTACAATTTGGCAATTTGTTAATTGACATATTTAATACTGAAGTAATCTGAATAGGTAATGCAATTTAAATAATGAGAGTTCTCCGTTGTTCTATAATTTACAGGGGATTAACAACAATGTTATATATTTATAGTTAACAATAATTACGCCAAATTATGTCAAATATATTAGAAGAATGGTTGGTTATTATAGTTTGAAAGTCTAATTAGCCAGCGATGAGGAAAGCGGAGAAACAATACGGTGTACTTTTCATTTGAAAGTACACGGACATTAATGATAACGTAACACATAAGTAACGGAATTTGAATGACAATTAGGTAGAAGTAGTAAGTACAGGTAATGAGAACGTGGATAACTATGTGCCTAAGTAGATAATAACCAGTAGCCTGGCAGGAACAATATGGTATATATTAATAATATAACATCACATCTTAACGTTATAAATTGGTAGCAGAGGCAAGAGAGAAGAATTCGAATTCAGAGGCTCGCTTTTGTCGACGTAATCGGAATTCGAACCTTCGTCTCAGCAATAATAAACAACTTGCGAGAGGCGAAATAATAAAAGAAAATAAAACGTAAAAATACATGTACATAATCATGATCGTCAATAGACATGTACGACTGCACACAGTAGTGTACACATATCATTCGTCACACAGTAGGTTGTGTGCGTAATATAGACACGAGTAAACATAGACTGATAAGTTGATAGGGTATAAGTAGACAATAGGTAGATGAATGAATAAGTAATAAAATTAATAAAGGATAGCGGTCAAGAAAGAACATGAATGTAAGAATGAGTATGGTTGAATAATGAGTATGGTTGAATAATGATATTTATACTACATAACACCACAACATTATTACTAAATAATTTACCATACATTGAATACGGAAGATGTCCAAATACTAAGAACGTGATTCAGTGTACAAAGTATGGGAAACGTAAAGAGAACAAAGTTATTTTGTGACGTCATAGTGTATAAGTCATTATTAGAAAAGATGAATTAGAGAAACACAGTAATGAATAAAGTATAAATCGAAATTCTATCCAAAACTCGCTTAGGCGATTTTGGTTTCTTATGTAAAAATGAACATTCAAACATAAAACTATAAGAACATAAGTACTGCATGAAGACAATGAATCCATATAATGATGGTGTAGGAATTGTTCATTGTTCACTTTTTACAGTATTTCCCCCCTAAAATGGTATTACTACAATTAATACAATATAATACAATTGAGAAAATAACATCGTAAGTAATTCAAGTTAGATGACGACATTCTTTTTACAATACAAGTTTTATACAGAACGAGTTCAGGTAGTTGAGTACAATGCAGAGTATCCAAATTTTTAACATGACACTCGCTTAGAGGGCTATTATAAAATATAAAAATTCAAAGATTAAAACTTTAATTTTAGACAAACAATTAAGTTAGACAAACAATGATATGGTTAAAATTTTTTACTAAATTTTATTTTTTTCTGTGGGATAAATTACATTCATAATGAATAGGTAAAAGGGAAAAACATAAATTTTAAAGTTCATGGATTTTTCGAGGCTTCCATGATAGTACAATTGATAACTAATTTTATTGACTATTGTAGGTAAAAAATCGAATTACGTAATGGATGATGTATAGACCTGTGGTCTAGTGTGTATTTGGGTGTATTAGGTGCAAAGTGTGTATTTTACAATTTCGAGGGACAGATTAGCTGATAGGATTGTTCAAGTAACTGAATATTCAATGATTTTAGCATAAGGTTTGTATGTATATAGTATATATAGTGTGCATACATGCATTTTTATTGACTGTTGTAGGTACAAATCGAATTACGTAGTGGATGATGTATAGACCTCTGGTCAAAGGTGTATTTATGTTTATTGGGTACAAAGTGTGTATTTTATAATTTCGAGACACAGATTAGCTGAGAGGATTGTTAAATTAACTGTATAAATGCATGAGCGAGAATTTATATATAGTAAGCAATAATTATGATGTATTATTATGATGATGTTTGCATACGAGTTTTAATGCAAAAGTGACTGGAGGGACGGAACGTAAATGAATTCGAATGTGTCAAAAGTAATAAAATTCAATTAGGATTATAGATTTTACATAATTAATCAGTTACACGTATAATGTAATTAAAAAAACGAACTTAGAGGACCTTACAGTTAATGAAAGTAGATCTCACGGTTTTAAAATTGAATTTTGACACACAATTAATTTCGACTACTAAAATTCATAGCCATATACTGTAGTATTCTTAAAAATAAAAAAACACAACTTAACATAAATGGAGGTTATGTTCCATAGTACTAAAGAGGAATTAACCATGGTTGAACCATTTCTCTGGTTGACACGGTTCAACTGGGGCTGGGGGTGTTAAAATAAAATAAAATAAAAAGTTTGGAGTACTACATTCGGGGGAATTGAGTGACTAAGCGGGGGATATAAGTCTGAATTTGACAATAAGTCTTTCGTGAGCACTTTGCTCTTTAAAAAAAGATTGCTTGTCACACTACTTAGAACAAAAATTAAAAAAAAGTTGAAACAAAACGGAGGGACGGCATGTTCCTCAGCATAGTAATTTAAAAGGAGTCATTGGGACAAGATCGATTAATTAATTATTACACAACTATTATTATCACGTATACATTACAATGATTATGAAAGTCATTACAAACAATTGTAAAAACGGTTTTGTTACAAATAATAAATTACATGACTATATATTTATATACGTAACAATGCATGAAAAAGAAAAGACAAATCGGTCAATTTCCTTCTCACAAACAAAAAAAAAAGTTAAACTAAAGACACAAACGGGTCAATTCAGGTTGAATTTAATTCTCTTTTTCAACAAAAAAAAGGTTGAATTAAATTCTCTTGAACAACAAAAAAGGTTGAATTCAATTGACTGCATTGAAAACTGACTTGGGACTCGAAATAAAAATGACTTGGAATAAATCTCTCTGACTTGGAATAAATCTCTGACTTCAAATAAAACTCTGTGACTTCAAATAAAACTCTGTGACTTCAAATAAAACTCTCTGACTTCAAATAAAACTCTCTGACTTGAACTCTATCAAGTATTTCTATAAATCTCTGGGGCGGTTGCCCGTTTTGGCGCAACCTTCTGACTTGACCTCTTATCAAGTATTCTGAAACTAACTTGAAATTAACTGAAAATGGAAAATGACTGCACTTGATCTCTTTTCAAGTGGAGACGATTAACCTCTGTTTTGGTTAACCCTCTTGGTGCAACCGACTTACTTGAAATGCAATCAAGTATCTCTATAACTTAAACTAACTTGAAACTAACTGAAAATGGAAAATGACTGCACTCGATCTTTATCAAGTGGAGACGATTAACCTCTGTTTTGGTTGACCCTCTTGGTGCAACCTTCTGACTTCAAAAACTGACTTCAAAACTGACTTCAAAAAATGATTTCAAAAAAATGACTTCAAAATTACTTCAATTATCTCTCTAAATCTATAAACTCTCTATAAACTCTCTCTTTCTTAATTTGCAAGTCAATTCAATTCAGTAATTGAAAAAATTTGCAAAAAAAAAAAAAAAAAATGTAAACAATATTTCATTCAAATGTACGGGAAGGTACATAAAATAAAATTATTCTATACTGAATATAACAGTGAAAATAACTCTCTTGAAATTAACTCTCTTTGAAATTAACTCTCTTTGAAATTAACTCTCTTTGAAATTAACTCTCTTTGAAATTAACTCTCTTTGAAATTAACTCTCTTTGAAATTAACTATTTGAAATTAACTCTCTTTGAAATTAACTCTCTTTTAAAATTACTGTTTCAATAAAAACAAATGTATCACTGGTGTCTGAAGTGTTCACTGTGTTTTGTGTTAAATTCTGGTTTGATACTCATTATTAACTGTTAATAATAGTGACTTTTCAAATGTTTATAAATTACTAAAAAAACAACTCTGTACTTAACAAAATTTTCCACGGGCGAAATCCTCAGAGACGTGTCCTGAAGACGTCTTGCTGGCTACTTCTTCTTGGATGAAAACTAGGCGTGGAGAACTTGGAGTCGTGACACACCGGTTCAAGGGTGGATGTTACGAACTAGAAGTCGTGACACGCCGGTCAAATGGTTTTATCCTGATGCAGGGTAATTTCTATCTTGGCCAAAGAGTGGCCTCTTCTTAAAATCTTCTTGTTAAAATTTTCTTCTTCTTAAAATAATCTTCTTAAAATAATCTTTTTATCCTGGTGCAGGGTCGCCACTTGTTACCCTCCTTCTTCTATGTCCCTGGAGTCGGTTCGGATCGACGGGGGTTCTAGTTAGGAGGCAAGCAACGGATATTTCTTCTATAAAATTCTAATTCTTTTCGGTCGCCACTCTGGTAAACTCTTGGCTACAGACTCGCCAGACTGTTATGCCAATATCTTCTATGGTGCTTGGGTTGTCTCTTAATTTGGGCAAAGGGTCGCCAATTTTTAATTCTCCTCTTTTTATAATACTCTGATACTTTCTCTGATACTAAAATTATCGACTTTTCTGACTAAGTTCTGAAGAGAGCACGGGTCGAACGGAAAAATAAAAAGTTTCTCTTACGGTAATTTACTTCTTAAAAATATACAGGTACTGCTCTGAATTACAAGGGTAGAGGTTCGACCTCTTTCGACCATGGCTCAGGCCGGAATCTAAAAAAGACTAAGGAGGCAAGGGGCCTCTGCCCCCTCCCCGCAGCGAGGCTGCTAACAAAGGAGTCCTAATGAGGTGCTAATATGAAGTGACTTAATCAAGAAGTCTAAATGAAGAAGTGTCGTAATTTTTACAAGTACATGTATAATATAAACTTAAATGTTTTGGGGGAGGACAGTTGAAGGTTAAATTTCCCCCTTTTTAAACACATGATCAGATGTTTTGAAAGATTTTAACTAAAAATAAGAAAAAATAAAAATAAAAACTAATTTGTATTTTTGCCGAGTCTACATTTATGAAGGCGATATCATTTCGTAATAGTACACATAAGTACAAATTAAGTACACGACTGAGTACGTATTAATTTTGGTTCATTACAATTACGATTACAATTATGGATTACTTCACATTCGCTTATGATTGTTCATTACAGTTCTATTAAAGTACATTCTTACATTATAAATTAAATCATTACATTTAATTACAGTTTCAATGAAGTACATTACAAGTTATTATTAATTACAGTTTCATTAAAGTACATTACGTTATATTAAATTAAAGTATTACAGTTAATTACAATTTTGGCAATTTGTTAATTGACATATTTAATACTGAAGTAATCTGAATAGGTAATACAATTTAAATAATGGAGAGTTCTCCGTTGTTCTATAATTTACAGGGGATTAACAACAATGTTATATATTTATAGTTAACAATAATTACGCCAAATTATGTCAAATATTATTAGAAGAATGGTTGGTTATTATAGTTTGAAAGTCTAATTAGCCAGCGATGAGGAAAGCGGAGAAACAATACGGTGTACTTTTCATTTGAAAGTACACGGACATTAATGATAACGTAACACATAAGTAACGGAATTTGAATGACAATTAGGTAGAAGTAGTAAGTACAGGTAATGAGAACGTGGATAACTATGTGCCTAAGTAGATAATAACCAGTAGCCTGGCAGGGAACAATATGGTATATTATAATAATATAACATCACATCTTAACGTTATAAATTGGTAGCAGAGGCAAGAGAGAAGAATTCGAATTCAGAGGCTCGCTTTTGACGACGTAATCGGAATTCGAACCTTCGTCTCAGCAATAATAAACAACTTGCGAGAGGTGAAATAATAAAAGAAAATAAAACGTAAAAAGAATACATGTACGTAATCATGATCGTCAATAGACATGTACGACTGCACACAGTAGTGTACACATATCATTCGTCACACAATAGGTTGTGTGCGTAATATAGACACGAGTAAACATAGACTGATAAGTTGATAGGGCATAAGTAGACAATAGGTAGGTGAATGAATAAGTAATAAAATTAATGAAGGATAGCGGTCAAGAAAGAACATGAATGTAAGAATGAGTATGGTTGAATAATGAGTATGGTTGAATAATGATATTTATACTACATAACACCACAACATTATTACTAAATAATTTACCATACATTGAATACGGAAGATGTCCAAATACTAAGAACGTGATTCAGTGTACAAAGTATGGGAAACGTAAAGAGAACAAAGTTATTTTGTGACGTCATAGTGTATAAGTCATTATTAGAAAAGATGAATTAGAGAAATACAGTAATGAATAAAGTATAAATCGAAATTCTATCCAAAACTCGCTTAGGCGATTTTTGGTTTCTTATGTAAAAATGAACATTCAAACATAAAACTATAAGAACATAAGTACTGCATGAAGACAATGAATCCATATAATGATGGTGTAGGAATTGTTCATTGTTCACTTTTTACAGTATTTCCCCCCCTAAAATGGTATTAATACAATAATATAATACAATTAATACAATATAATACAATTGAGAAAATAACATCGTAAGTAATTCAAGTTAGATGACGACATTCTTTTTACAATACAAGTTTTATACAGAACGAGTTCAGGTAGTTGAGTACAATGCAGAGTATCCAAATTTTTAACATGACACTCGCTTAGAGGGCTATTATAAAATATAAAAATTCAAAGATTAAAACTTTAATTTTAGACAAACAATTAAGTTAGACAAACAATGATATGGTTAAAATTTTTTACCAAATTTTATTTTTTTCTCTGGGATAAATTACATTCATAATGAATAGGTAAAAGGGAAAAACATAAATTTTAAAGTTCATGGATTTTTCGAGGCTTCCATGATAGTACAATTGATAATCGAATTACGTAATGGATGATGTATAGACCTGTGGTCTAGTGTGTATTTGGGTGTATTAGGTGCAAAGTGTGTATTTTACAATTTCGAGGGACAGATTAGCTGATAGGATTGTTCAAGTAACTGAATATTCAATGATTTTAGCATAAGGTTTGTATGTATATAGTATATATAGTGTGCATACATGCATTTTTATTGACTGTTGTAGGTACAAATCGAATTACGTAGTGGATGATGTATAGACCTGTGGTCAAAGGTGTATTTATGTTTATTGGGTACAAAGTGTGTATTTTATAATTTCGAGACACAGATTAGCTGAGAGGATTGTTAAATTAACTGTATAAATGCATGAGCGAGAATTTATATATAGTAAGCAATAATTATGATGTATTATTATGATGATGTTTGCATACGAGTTTTAATGCAAAAGTGACTGGAGGGACGGAACGTAAATGAATTCGAATGTGTCAAAAGTAATAAAATTCAATTAGGATTATAGATTTTACATAATTAATCAGTTACACGTATAAGGTAATTAAAAAAACGAACTTAGAGGACCTTACAGTTAATGAAAGTAGATCTCACGGTTTTAAAATTGAATTTTGACACACAATTAATTTCGACTACTAAAATTCATAGCCATATACTGTAGTATTCTTAAAAATAAAAAAACACAACTTAACATAAATGGAGGTTATGTTCCATAGTACTAAAGAGGAATTAACCATGGTTGAACCATTTCTCTGGTTGACACGGTTCAACTGGGGCTGGGGGTGTTAAAATAAAATAAAATAAAAAGTTTGGAGTACTACATTCGGGAAAATTGAGTGACTAAGTGGGGGATATAAGTCTGAATTTGACAATAAGTCTTTCGTGAGCACTTTGCTCTTTAAAAAAAGATTGCTTGTCATACTACTTTGAACAAAAATTAAAAAAAAGTTGAAACAAAACGGAGGGACGGCATGTTCTTCAGCATAGTAATTTAAAAGAAGTCATTGGGACAAAATCGATTAATTAATTATTACACAACTATTATTATCACGTATACATTACAATGATTACACTAGGCAACAAAGATTTTGTTACAGAAGACCAAATAGGTGCTCCTAACTAATTGCGGTATGCTGATTTCAAATCTATAATTAGATTTTTTCTATCACGTCTAGATTTTGTGTAAAATGCAAATCACATTTAGTAAAAATTTTTACCACGTCCAGATTTTGGTTTTAATCGGCTTAATGCCAGTAATATGAAACTTGCTTTTCAAGGTTAAAGCAATTTTTTTTGCCAACTATATACAAATTCGAACAATTTTGATAATAAAATTTATCCCGAGTTGGCAACACTGAGTCAAGAGCATAGTAACGGGCAACGGCCCAACGGTGAGTCGCTACGTGACAGTCAAGCAGAACGGTTGTTGAAGCTCTCTGCTGATGAGCAAGTGACAGGTTGTGGTGACTTGTGTGTTTTTAGCATTTGTTTTGTACTACGTTTGTATTTCTTTTTATTTTGCACATCGTAATAATTACTTTCTACGTTTTTTCAGATATTGTATGGTAATTCAAAATGGCATCAAATAGACGTGCTTGTGTAAATCACCCAGACAACTTCTGCTTTGTCTGTGGACAATATACACCTAAGCCACAACGTAGAAACATAACAAAGATTAAACTTGCCTACAAGTGTTATTTTGACTAAGTTAGGAGACCAACAGAGGGACTGGGCACCACATATTTGCTGTGCACAGTGCAATGCAATGTTAATAGCTTGGATGAATGGTAAAAGAAAAGCTATGCCCTTCTCAGTCCCCATGGTTTGGCGTGAGCCGAAAAATCACTTCAATGATTGTTATTTTTGTTTGACAAAGATTGCTGGTTTCACAAAGAAAAACAAATCAAAGATCACGTACCCAAACTGCGAATCAGCAATGAAACCAGTACCACATGATGAAACAAATCCACCACCAGTTCCACCAGCAACGATAACAGACAGCAGTTCATCTGAAGATTCTGCTAGTGATATAGAAACAGGGAAGATGGCATATATGTTCCAGATGCAAATATTTCCCCACATTTGTTAAGTCAAGCGGAGTTAAATGACTTAGTGCGCGATTTGGAATTACCAAAAGAAAAGGAAGAGTTGCTTGGTTCAAGACTTCAAGAATTGAATCTTCTCCAACCAAACACCAAAGTTTCCCATTTCCGCCATCGCCATTTGCAGTTTTCATCATTTTACTTACAGGAGAAAACGTTTGTTTCTGCCACGATATCAGTGGTCTGATGCAAGGGATTGGCTGTCGCTATGATCCAAAAGAATGGAGACTGTTCATTGACTCTAGTAAAGCTAGCCTTAAAGCTGTATTACTGCACAACGGCAATGAAAAACCTTCAATACCTGTAGCACATGCCACTGGCCTTAATGAGACTTATGAATCGATGAAACTGCTGCTAAGACTCATCAAATATAAGGACCACACATGGAATATTTGTGGCGACCTTAAAGTTGTATCATTACTTCTTGGGTTACAGTTGGGCTACACAAAGCATATGTGCTTTGTGTGTCTATGGAACAGCAGAGATGACAAGAACCACTACAAAAAACATGATTGGCCATCTAGAACTGAACATGTTGTTGGTAAATACAATGTGAAACACCAAGCACTTATTGACCCTCAGAAAGTACATCTTCCACCACTTCACATTAAACTTGGCCTTATGAAAAATTTCGTGAAGGGTATGGATCATCAAGGTAGTGGTTTCCAATATTTAAAGGATAAATTAAGGAATATTGACAGATGCTAAGCTAGAAGCTGGAGTTTTCACTGGACCACAGATCCGCAGTGTCATCCATGACTCATCGTTTCCATCAAACCTAAATGAGAATGAACTAGGAGCATGGACATCTTTCGTTGAAGTTGTAAAAAAATTTCTTGGAAACCACAAAGCTGAAAACCACCGTAAACTCGTAGAAAACATGCTTAAATCTTATGAAATAATGGGATGCAGAATGTCTTTGAAAATTCATTTTTTACATTCTCATCTTGACTTCTTCCCGGCCAACCTTGGGGCTGTAAGTGACGAGCATGGTGAGCGCTTCCACCAACAGATCTCAGTTATGGAAAACAGATACCAAGGTAATTTCAACCCAAATATGATGGGAGATTATTGTTGGTTCCTGCAGAAGGAGAGCTCGTCATCCTACAAGCGACAAAGGAAGAGGACACACCAAAGTTTCACTTAAGAACAGGAATTTGCCTTTCAGTAGTAACAACAAAATACTAACGCGCTTTGGGGGATGGTTGGGCGCAGGGGTGGTAACTCCGCTGTCTGTCTTAAGCCAGAATAAAGGAGGAAAGACATCCCTGTTCACTAATTATTTAAGTATGCTTAACATAAAACGTGGCACGGAAAAGTAGCTTAGACGGCTTTCGTAATAGAAGCGGGTGAGAAAAAAAAATGAAAAATAGGGGTTTTCGGTTACACAAAATCTGGACGTGAAAGAGAAATTTTGATATCAGATCTGAAATCAGCATCACCGCTTTAGTAGGAATTAGTAGTTCACGTGTCTGTAACAAAAAAAAAGTTGAAATTTGTTGCCTAGTGTTATCAAAGTCATTACAAACAATTGTAAAAACGGTTTTGTTACAAATAATAAATTACATGACTATATATTTATATACGTAACAATGCATGAAAAAGAAAAGACAAATCGGTCAATTTCCTTCTCACAAACAAAAAAAAAAGTTAAACTAAAGACACAAACGGGTCAATTCAGGTTGAATTTAATTCTCTTTTTCAACAAAAAAAGGTTGAATTAAATTCTCTTGAACAACAAAAAAGGTTGAATTCAATTGACTGCATTGAAAACTGACTTGGGACTCGAAATAAAAATGACTTGGAATAAATCTCTCTGACTTGGAATAAATCTCTCTGACTTGGAATAAATCTCTCTGACTTCAAATAAAACTCTGTGACTTCAAATAAAACTCTGTGACTTCAAATAAAACTCTCTGACTTCAAATAAAACTCTCTGACTTGAACTCTATCAAGTATTTCTATAAATCTCTGGGACGGTTGCCCGTCTTGGCGCAACCTTCTGACTTGACCTCTTATCAAGTATTCTGAAACTAACTTGAAATTAACTGAAAATGGAAAATGACTGCACTTGATCTCTATTCAAGTGGAGACGATTAACCTCTGTTTTGGTTGACCCTCTTGGTGCAACCGACTTACTTGAAATGCAATCAAGTATCTCTATAACTTAAACTAACTTGAAATTAACTGAAAATGGAAAATGACTGCACTCGATCTTTATCAAGTGGAGACGATTAACCTCTGTTTTGGTTGACCCTCTTGGTGCAACCTTCTGACTACAAAAACTGACTTCAAAATTGACTTCAAAAAATGATTTCAAAAAAATGACTACAAAATTACTTCAAGTATCTCTCTATATCTATAAACTCTCTATAAACTCTCTCTTTCTTAATTTGCAAGTCAATTCAATTCAGTAATTGAAAAAAATTTGCAAACAAAAAATAAAAAAAATGTAAACAATATTTCATTCTAATGTACGGGAAGGTACATAAAATAAAATTATTCTATACTGAATATAACAGTGAAATAACTCTCTTGAAATTAAACTCTCTTTGAAATTAACACTCTCTTTGAAATTAACTCTCTTTGAAATTAACTCTCTTTGAAATTAACTCTCTTTGAAATTAAACTCTTTGAAATTAACTCTCTTTTAAAATTACTGTTTCAATAAAAAACAAATGTATCACTGGTGTCTGAAGTGTTCACTGTGTTTTGTGTTAAATTCTGGATTGATACTCATTATTAACTGTTAATAATAGTGACTTTTCAAATGTTTATAAATTACTAAAAAAACAACTCTGTACTTAACAAAATTTTCCACGGGCGAAATCCTCAGAGACGTGTCCTGAAGACGTCTTGCTAGCTACTTCTTCTTGGATGAAAACTAGGCGTGGAGAACTTGGAGTCGTGACAACCGGTTCAAGGGTGGATGTTACGAACTAGAAGTCGTGACACGCCGGTCAAATGGTTTTATCCTGATGCAGGGTAATTTCTATCTTGGCCAAAGAGTGGCCTCTTCTTAAAAGCTTCGTGTTAAAATTTTCTTCTTCTTAAAATAATCTTCTTAAAATAATTTTTTATCCAGGTGCAGGGTCGCCACTTGTTACCCTCCTTCTTCTATGTCCCTGGAGTCGGTTCGGATCGACGTGGGTTCTAGTTAGGAGGCAAGCAACGGATTTCTTCTATAACATTCTAATTCTTTTCGGTCGCCACTCTGTTAAACTCTTGGCTACAGACTCGCCAGACTGTTATGCCAATATCTTCTATGGTGCTTGGGTTGTCTCTTAATTTGGGCAAAGGGTCGCCAATTTTTAATTCTCCTCTTTTTATAATACTCTGATACTTTTCTCTGATACTAAAATTATCGACTTTTCTGACTAAGTTCTGAAGAGAGCACGGGTCGAAGGGAAAAATAAAAAGTTTCTCTTACGGTAATTTACTTCTTAAAAATATACAGGTACTTCTCTGAATTACAAGGGTAGAGGTTCGACCTCTTTCGACCATGGCTCAGGCCGGAATCTAAAAAAGACTAAGGAGGCAAGGGGCCTCTGCCCCCTCCCCGCAGCGAGGCTGCTAACAAAGGAGTCCTAATGAGGTGCTAATATGAAGTGACTTAATCAAGAAGTCTAATGAAGAAGTGTCGTAATTTTTACAAGTACATGTATAATATAAACTTAAATGTTTTGGGGGAGGACAGTTGAAGGTTAAATTTCCCCCCTTTTTAAACACATGATCAGATGTTTTGAAAGATTTTAACTAAAAATAAAAAAAAAAATAAAAATAAAAACTAATTTGTATTTTTCGCCGAGTCTACATTTATGAAGGCGATATCATTTCGTAATAGTACACATAAGTACAAATTAAGTACACGACTGAGTACGTATTAATTTTGGTTCATTACAATTACGATTACAATTATGGATTACTTCACATTCGCTATGATTGTTCA
>JAJOZX010018152.1:0-49170 GCA_023014485.1 Bathynomus jamesi
TGCATTATAACCTTTAACATTGCAAGAACAGAAGTAGCAGTCGTCGGTATGGTTTCTAGGCTCGCGCCATACCATAGGGATCCCAAATGGCAAACTTTTCTTTTTACCTTTGCTCCAATTCCTTAGTGCCGCAACACACGTAACACAAACCTTGTGTGGAGCCCAACTTTTGTCTTGATCTCCTAATTTAATTCCAAAATAAGCATGATAAGCTCTCTTAATGAAGGTCGTTACATTTGTCCTTTGTTTTACAACATACCGACTACAATATAACAAAATATGTCTGGACTATGGGTACATCCTCTAGAAGCCATTATTAAAATTTTAAAGAAGTAATGTTAGAATTATCTATCTGAAAAATATGAAAAAACGAAATTAATTAAAGATAAAGGTAAAAAATTACAAAACGCCCCAAAATTGTTTTGCTAATAACTTTAAAACTGTGGGTGATAGAAAAAAACTGGTAGCATTTTTTAATTCAGCACAGCGAACTGCTTCAGAATCACAACTCAAAATAAAAAAATCGATTTTCATGCAGACCGGTGTTATTTACACTTATAAACAACAAAAAACGATACGAAACGACGCAAAACGTAATTACTATGTTTTTAAACGTTTGGAAACGTTTGTTTCATAGAAAATGGACGAAAGTGATCGGAGACTTGCGCAAAAATGTGAAAACCGCTTCTTATCGTCGGTTTCGGTGGTGATTAAAAATTTTCATCACCGGTTAAAAACCGGGTTCCATCTCTACTACCTACATCCAACCACCCCGATTCCCTACCATTACAATGACCCTCTGTTTCCTGGCACGAAGCCATTCTGCTAACCAGTTAGCTACCTGACCGCGTATACCGTGCTCTTTAACCTTTGCAATTTATCTTCTATGCGGAACTGTATCGAACGCTTTTTTAAGTCTAAATAAATAACGTTAGCCGCTCTATGCCTAATGTATTCGCGCACTATTTCGTTATAAAACTCTTACAAATTAGTTAAACAAGATTTATGGCGTCGAAACCTATGCTGACTACTATTAATCAAATCGCGACTTTCCAAGTGATCGCTGATACGATCCCTAACTACAGATTCCAAAAGTTTACCGACAATTGACGTTAAGCTAATAGGCCTATAATTGGTAGCTACTGTGCGGTCGCCTTTTTTAAAAATGAGCGTAACGTTAGCTAATTTGAAGTCTTCAGAAATAATCCCCGCTTCCACTGACTTATTAAAATTTTTTGTTAAAGGGCCTAACGATAACGTCTTTCAGTTCTTTCAAATGTCTAGGATAAAGCGCGTCAGGGCCTGGAGCCTTGCTAACTTTTAGCTTATCTATATAATGCGCAATCTCACCCTCGTAAACAGTTATTTCATTCAAATAGTCTCGCTACTAAATGGAACGATATCGTCCACGTCGGGGACATTATTTACGTCTTCTACGGTAAAAACTGTCGCAAAAAAGTGATTAAAAATATCCGCCATCGCCTAAGCGTCGGAAGCCAAAGAGCCGTTAGCGTCCACCAGAGGGCCTATGCTACCTTTTATCGCCTTACGATTATTGACGTAGTAAAAAAACTTTTTGGGATTATGTTTACTATCCGCAGCTACAAGTATCTCAAAATTACGCTTAGCATTCCTAACAGATCTTTTAACCTGGCGTCTAAGCTCGATCTATCTATTAAAGTTAGCTACCGTGCCATTGAGCTTATTAAGTCAATACGCTTTGTTACGCTCGTTTATGAACTCACCTATTTCCCTAGTCCACCACTTGGGTCTATCATGATTACTAGCGCGCTTGGGCCTACGAGGAATAAACTCCCTTTCGATATTCAAAAAACTTTCTTTAAACGCCACCCAATGAAAATTTGTATCATTACCCATAAATAAATTATTCCAGTCAACTAGTCTCATCCTGTCCGCAAAACTATCAAAATTAGCCCTACGAAAATCAGGGACTTCTATTACGTTACTATCCTTACTGTTTTCTATCAATAGCTTAAGCCTAATAATTTGGTGATCACTACATCCCAAACTCTCACCTACTTCCAAACCTTAGACTATATTTTCGTCGTTCGTCATAACCACGTCTAAAATATTGTCACCGCGCGTTGGTTAGGTAACCATCTGTCGTAAAAAATTATCTTCCATGAACTCAATCAGTCTCAAACCCTCATCATTACCAGTAAAATTCTCGTAATTAATGTTAGGGAAGTTAAAGTCTCCGACAACTATACTATCCCGATTATTAATACAGTTACTAAGAAGTGTGTAAAGACTAGCATCGGTATCGAGGGGTTGAACGGGAGGTCTAAAAACAACAACAAAATTAAAGCTAATACTACACGCCCTAACTTCAACGAACATCACATTAATTGCTGCCGGAAAATCTATCTTAACCTCAATAGTCCTAAGGGAATTACGAATGTACAACAAAACGCCGCCACCAATCCTATGTAATCTATCATTACTAAAAAGTTTAAAACCCGCTATATCAAGTTCCCCCAATAAGTCCCGAGTCACGGTATTTAACCACGTTTCGGTTATAGCAACTATATCGTAGCTCCCGGAATAAATTACCGCCTTAAATTCGTTCAATTTATTTCTAATACTACGCACGTTACAATAAAAGACGTTTAAATTATTTTTTACCACGGATGGGCGTTTTAAACTATTTTTCACGTCGGCCCGGCGTTTTCCGGACCCACAACGTTTAAAGAAGACTTCGACCTATACAGCTTTCGAACGTTCTCATCGATTAACCTACCTAGCCTAGCATTCCCTATTTCAGTGAAACGCACCCCCACCTTTTATAAAAAGGCTAGGATCACTAAATTCTGACCACAGTTTTACGAAGGGTATATTTTCTTGAGCACAAATCTCTTCTAGTTTAGTGTTCAAAAATTTAAACCGTGTCTAGGGGTAATACCTAGAACTAAAGACCAATCTGACCTTGCCTTCAGGGGCCTAATTAACCCCCTGTATCTCTCCAAAATGTCAGGCACTCTCGTATCGGGCCTATACGAGTCGTTGCCCCCTAACATCGTCACCAACATCGAGTGACGGGAGGCAACATCAATCCTATCTACTTCGTCTCTAATTCTGTCAACCCTGGCCCTCCTCTTGGTTGGATCCTGTTCAACGAACTCCTTATCCATATGACGCACTAGGGAGTCCCCAATTAAAATCGTTTCCCCCTCATTCGGATCCCTATCCAACTGGCGAAAGGGTTCGAAACCTCGAAAGGGGGGATTCCTATCACCTAACGTACGTGGCCTAGCTCCACCCTTAACTACTCTAAATCCCTCCCCGTCTACTAATCTCGGAACAACCTTAACTTCGTTATGTATTTGGCAATGACGCTGAGATCTGCTCATACCCTGAATGTTTTGTGTAAAGCAGTGAAGCCTTTCTTTCCAGTTACAATTAAGCTACTGACGTGTTTCTCGAACACCATTTGGACTATAAAAATACACGACCGCTTCGCGTCTCACAATTTCCCACTCAAATGTCTTATCATTTTTTTCAAACAAATTTTTTTTATCTTTTAAATTTTATTTTTGGCGGTGAATTTTGTTTGCTCAAATGTACACTTTTAACGTTCTTCTAACAAAATCTGAATTGGCGTTGTCTTTTGTTAAAATGTGTTATGGTTAATAAGCTGATTCCCGTTTACGTTAATTTGGTTACTGCAAGATAAAAACACTATCAGGAGTCATTGTAAGTTCTTGAGGGATTTATGCACTAAAGTGATCGTTTCATTTATCGTACACACTGTATGGATTTTGAGAGTGCGTGCGAGGCCAGGTAGGCTTATACTGGGGAAACAGTTGACCTAAAACGGAAGTTATATTAACACGAGTAATTGTATAACAAGAGTAAATACAGACAGACAGACAGAGACAGACAGCTGACTCTTCAAACATGTCGTTAACTTTGAACAATGAAATAATTTTCGAAGCACAAACTCTCTTTAGAGTTAAAAATTAAAGGGAAATGAAATTTAATGAAGCTTTAATCAACAATAATAGTACAAACTTTAATATTAACAAAGGGACATATAATATGAACCTCTAGTAGTATGGTTGCAAAAGCCCCGAAGGGGGAAGGGGGTTAGGGAGCCAGTGCCAAGGGAAGTGAGGGAATAGGAGAACCAAGAGAAAACTTTTAATATCTGATGAGATAACAATCCCTGATAAGTTCTTTTAATCCCTGATAGGATTTTAAACTGTTAATGGGTTTTAATTAAAAAAAATAATAAAAATTGTGACGTCATACTATGAACTTTAGCGGCCACCATTTTAATAAAAAAAAAAACGAAGAAAATTCTGAAATTATAAATTCTCATTCTGAAACCACTTTCCCTGAAAGGGTTAAGGATGTTTCAAACGCTTCAATAGATATGTGAAAGGACGGACGCCGAGCATTCACTACATATTCAGATTTTATGGAGTACCACGTTATACAAAGATCTTGCACGCAATATCAAAGGCAGCCATCGCCTGTAAAAATTTAACCCTGGAATGCATAGCGGGGTCTAATTGGACCCCGATACGCACGATAATTTGATTCGCCTATGCAGTCTAGGGCTAAATTTGCGAGGTGTACCCACACACACACACACAGTCAACTTTAGTAAAAATAGAACTTAGCAGTAGAACTTCAGCAGATGAGAACGTAACTCACAAGAGCGATGTTTGCGAAAGACAGGAGTCTAAACACGACGGATGATGGTAGGTAATTGTAGGGCGATAGGGATACGAGTAGGGTACTGTACAATCTGCTCTAGGTCATTCAGGACAGAAAAGTTGTAAGCTAGTTCACCAAGATGTCGGTGAAATGGGAGGAAAGCCAAAGGTGGTGGTGAACATTGAAATATTCTACATTGGGAATTTCAGCGAATGGAGTGGGATAGAATGTATTCCACTTTGGAAGTGAGGTAGCCAAAGACTATATATATAGGGTGGACGAAAAAAACCTGGACACTTGTTTTTCCTACAAATTTCAAACTAATCAAGTTAATTAGTACAAGATGTAGCCAATAGTATAGTTATCATGTGCTAAAATTTCAATGGAACTCATATAAAACTTACCCTATTGAAATCAATGTTGTATTGGCCCCCCATTTTCTTGAATTACAGCCAGTACTCTCCTTTTCCACTGATCTATGGATGACTTGATTTTGTTTTGGGGCACCAAAGGCCAAACAACTTCAATTCTTTGTCTAAGTGCTTCCAGGTTTGAAAATGGTTCCATGCGACCATGGTATACCAATGACTTCAGCGCATTCCACACGAAGTAATCCAGAGGATTTAAGTCAGGAGAATTTGGTGGCCATTCTTCACTTTTTATGAATTCAGGAATGTTCGCCATCAAAAACTCTCGGGTCGCCTTGGCTGAATGAGATGGTGCATTGTCTTGAACAAAAATAAAATCTTCGTTCGGGTACAAGTCTTGGCATTCCGGTAAAAATTCTCCGAGGTGTTCAGTGTAATTTTGCGAGTTCATTTTTGTTTTCTGTGGATCAGTAAAGAATAATTTGGTTTTTCCATTGTAAGAAACGCCACAAGATACCATTAATTTCTTGGAAAATCGTGAAATTGGATGATAAAGATAGTTTGGCGGGATTTCCGATTTTGAAGTTAATGCACTGACTCGGTTGTTTTGTCGAATTGTTGATACAGTTAATGTAAAGTCGGACTCGTCTTGAAAAAACATGCGTTTAATATCTGCTAAATTAAATTTCCTGTACAAAGAATTACACCTTTCTAACCGTTTTCCCATGGCTTCTTTTGTTATTTTGGGGGCACTCAATCTTTTAAAAGATGTGATTCCTTTACTTTTCATTGTTTTGGACACTGTTGCGCGAAATATTTAAATTATTCGCCATTTTTCTCTGCGAAAGATGAGTACCAGGATTATTTTCCTGCGACAACGCATGCTCTTCAATGTACTTTTTGTTTTCTCGAGTCCGAGCAGTACGCGGACGACCCGTTGCCACGTTTTCTATCAGTTGACCCTGATTGTCTAATTTTATTTATTACGTATTGTACTGTATTTCTTTTCCAATTTTTTCCCGGAAATTCCCTAATTATTTTTCTAGCACTCCATCCCTTCTCGGCAAAACACGCCTTTATAACAGCTAAGTCTTCTTTACTTAAAACCATTACGATAGAATTTTAATTACCACCACAAGAAAAAAAAATAAGAAAAAACATTCCATCAGCCAACACTTCTGAAAGAAATCTGACACTGCTAGCCTACCAATTCGCCATGTGGCCACTTATCATTGTTTTTGGTGCGCATGCGCAAACTGCTTGTTTTGTAGCGAACATCTGACACATCCAAGGGCATAGGTCAGCTTCACAAAATCTCGATGTTAAATTAAATTTTGTATAATTAAGAAATGACCAAAGATAATTAACTGAGGTTTTCAGCACATGATAACCATACTATTGGCTACATCTTGTACTAAGTTGGGTGTATTAGCTTGACCAGTTTGAAATTTGTAGGAAAAACAAAGGTGTCCAGGTTTTTTTTCGTCCACCCGTTATATATATATATATATATATGATACACACAGACCGTGCATGGAACAAGGAACTCTTCTGGGATAATCCACTATAGCCCGAATAAGTAATGGTAAATGAGTTCCATGCATGGTCTGTGTGTATCATAAAAAACCCCAGGGAACCATTCTGAGCTCATTCCCATATATATATATATATATATCGTAAAGAACGACGCTTGTATAGGAGATATTGCGCGCAAGACGAGAGAGAGAACGAAACAAATGAAAAAATGAGGTAACCACCCGGGTGGTTACCTCATTTTTTCATTTGTTTCGTTCTCTCTCTCTCGTCTTGCGCGGAATATCTCCTATACAAGCGTCGTTCTTTACGTTATTTATACTGCGTGTTCTTTGCAGTTGAATGCGTGTATATATATATATACAGGGTGGGCGGAAAGTAGCTCCCTATTTTGGATTGGTAAAAAAATACGTATATTATCCATTTATTTCAGAAGAAATAATATGAAAAGGTAGGCATACATGGTAGGTTTTCTCTGAAATTCAATGTGGGCTCCAACTCTTTCCACCAGCTTCTGGAGCCGCCCAGGAATGGCGTCCACTGACTTTAGCAGGAACTCTGGCGGGATGGAGGACATGACTTCCCGAATTCGGTCCTCCAGTTCTTCCAATGTCCTCGGTTTGGTGCGGTAGACTTCTTCCTTTACCCACTCCCAAAGAAAGAAGTCGCACGGTGTCAAGTCGGGGCTCCTGGCTGGCCATTGATGTGGACCACGACGACCCATCCAACGCCCAGGGAAGTGGGCATCCAGCCACTCACGGACAACAAGAGCGAAGTGCGGAGGGGCGCCATCTTGCATAAATATCAGATCGTCGATGTTCTCCCATGTGCTGACAACCGGCCAGACCTCGTTTCGCAACATAGCAAGGTACCGCTCAGCATTTATGGTGTTGCGCAGAAGGAACGGGCCCACAACCTGATCTGAGGTCATACCACACCACACCGTTACACTGAACCGATTCTGCCGTTTTTCAGCGGTAACCGTGCGACTTCTTTCTTTGGGGGTGGGTAAAGGAAGAAGTCTACCGCACCAAACCGAGGACATTGGAAGAACTGGAGGACCGAATTCGGGAAGTCATGTCCTCCATCCCGCCGGAGTTCCTGCTAAAGTCAGTGGACGCCATTCCTGGGCGGCTCCAGAAGCTGGTGGAAAGAGTTGGAGCCCACATTGAATTTTAGAGAAAACCTACCATGTATGCCTACCTTTTCATATTATTTCTTCCGAAATAAATGGATAATATACGTATTTTTTTACCAATCCAAAATAGGGAGCTACTTTCCGCCCACCCTGTATATATATATATATATATATATATATATAATATATATATATAGAGAGAGAGAGAGAGAGAGAGAGAGAGAGAGAGTTACAAGGAGTTACAAGGAAAAGAAGCACCTCAAAAGGCCTTGCGGCCCATACCGAGGAGGTACCAATGGCAACGGGTGCCAGGGAAAATTTTGTGAAAGTTTATTTTTCTTTCAACTATCCTAGCAGTAGTAGAAAACTGGATAGAAAAGTAGAAGGCCCTCTCCCCACCCTCCGCTCCCTCCCTGCCAGTGGCAGGTACGGAAAAAGGTTGAAGAAAATACCTTGACCCTGGAAAAGTAGCCAAGGAAATTTTACAGGAAAGTGGAGTATATATAAATAGCTCTATATTTAGCTTGCTCACAGAGACACCGAGCAAGCGAACTCCTGCAGAGTTTTCGAGGTTTTAATCTTAAACTGAGTGTGTTCAGTACTTTGTCTAGCCTATTTTTAAACAGATTTACACTGACTGGAAACAACCTCTGAGGGAAGTTGGTTCCAGATATTAACTATTTTATAGGAAAAGAAATTTCCGCAGACTGAGGTCCTAAATGTCTTTACACACTCAAATAGTGTGCAAGATTTCGTCTACCCTTTTCTTGAACTGATCCACAGAGGAACTGTTCACAACTTCCGAAGGTAACCTGTTCCATGTGTCACAGATCTTATACGTAACGTAATTCCCACACACACTAGTCCTAAACCGTTTCAAATCCAACTTCCAACCATTGTTGCGAGTTGGGTTATCATTTAAACTAAACATACTTCTAAAATCGACATCGTTGAACCCTCGTAAGAGCTTGAAAACCTCGATCAGTTGACCGCGCAGCCTCCGAGTTTCAAGCGAAAACAAGTTCAGGGCGCGTAACCGTCGATTGTAGCCCATATGCCTAACGGAAGGGATTAACTTTGTGGCCCTCGCGAGAGAGAGAGAGAGAGAGAGAGAGAGAGAGAGAGAGAGAGAGAGAGAGAGTTACAAGGAAAAGAAGTACCTCAAAAGGCCTTGCGGCCCATACCAAGGAGGTACCAATGGCAACGGGTGCCAGGGAAAATTTTGTCTTTCAACTATGCTAGCAGTAGTAGAAAACTGAATAGAAAAGTAGAAGGCTCTCTCCCCACCCTCCGCTCCCTCCCTGCCAGAGGAAGGTACGGAAAAAGGTTGAAGAAAATACCTTGACCCTGGAAAAGTAGCCAAGGAAATTTTACAGGAAAGTGGAGAATATATAAATAGCTCTATATTTAGCTTGCTCACAGAGACCGAGCAAGCGAACTCCTGCAGAGTTTTCTGAGGTTTTAATCTTAAACTATCAACGTGTTAAAGTAATTCCCACATATACTAGTCGTTTCTAATCCAACTTCTAACCATTGTTGCGAGTTGGGTTATCATTTGAACTAAACATGCTTCTAAAATCGACATCTTTGAACCGCATCACGTAAGCGTCGATTGTAGCCCATATGCCTAACGAAAGGGATTAACTTTGTAGCATTTTTCGCCAGTTTCCAATCCACCTACCTACTTCCCCACCAATACCCAGCGCGCGCACTTCGGCCATTAGCCGGCGGTGAGGTACCTTATCAAAGGCCTTCTAATCAATCGCCCTACTCTTATCATACTCACTCAACATGAAGTAGAAAAACTCGAGCATGATGGTGAGACACGACCTATGCCGTCTAAACCCATGTTGGAGTCCCCAAGTAGCTTGTAGGAATCCAAATGGTCAACAATCCTACTCGCTATTATCCCCTCTAAATATTTACCTACAACTGAAGTTAAATGGTGTTATTTATAGAGGTTCCAAGCCTCTCTTCCCACGCATGAGATAGCAGTAGCGTCCTAATCGTAACAGTAGAGAAAAAGACAATAAAAAAGTTTTTTTTTTTTTTTTTGCAGTCAGAGGAGAACATCCCTAACCTAAGCTAAAAGGACAGAGTGGGATGGGAAGGGGTCCTAGTAACCCACGGGACAGGTTTGTACAACAGACTTCACCCGCCCTCCCGAAAGAGAGAGAACCTAAAGAAATTGGCAGCCAATTTCTCTAGAATCCCACGACTCGGGACCGGAGGGCTGTCACACCCCAAGTATAAAGTTTACAACACCAGAAGGACTGTGCATAACCTTTATACCCCCCTGCGAGAGAGAGAGAGAGAGAGAGAGAGAGAGAGAGAGTTACAAGGAGTTACAAGGAAAAGAAGTACCTCAAAAGGCCTTGCGGCCCATACCGAGGAGGTACCAATGGCAACGGGTGCCAGGGAAAATTTTCTACACACTCAAATAGTGTGCAAGATTTGGTCTAACCTTTTCTTGAACTAATCCACCGAGGAACTATTCCTGTTATTAAAAGTTTATTTTTCTTTCAACTATCCTAGCAGTAGTAGAAAACTGGATAGAAAAGTAGAAGGCTCTCTCCCCACCCTCCGCTCCCTCCCTGCCAGAGGCAGGTACGGAAAAAGGTTGAAGAAAATACCTTGACCCTGGAAAAGTAGCCAAGGAAATTTTCCAGGAAAGTGGAGAATATATAAATAGCTCTATATTTACCTTGCTCACAGAGACCGTGCAAGCGAACTCCTGCAGAGTTTTCTTATGTTTTAATCTTAAACTATCAACGTGTTAAAATAATTCCCACATATACTAGTCCTAAATCATTTCAAATCCAACTTCTAACCATTGTTGCGAGTTGGGTTATCATTTGAACTAAACATGCTTCTAAAATCGACATCTTTGAACCCGCGTCACATAAGCGTCGATTGTAGCCCATATGCCTAACGAAAGCAATTAACTTTGTGGCATTTTTCGCCAGTTTCCAATCCACCTACCTACTTCCCCACCAATACCCAGCGCGCGCACTTCGGCCATTAGCCGGCGGTGAGGTACCTTATCAAAGGCCTTCTAATCAATCTCCCTACTCTTATCATACTCACTCAACATGATGTAGAAAAACTCGAGCATGATGGTGAGACACGACCTATGCCGTCTAAACCCATGTTGGAGTCCCCAAGTAGCTTGTAGGAATCCAAATGGTCGACAATCCTACTCGCTATTATCCCCTCTAAATATTTACCTACAACTGAAGTTAAATGGTGTTATTTATAGAGGTTCCAAGCCTCTCTTCCCACGCATGAGATAGCAGTAGCGTCCTAATCATAACAGTAGAGAAAAAGACAATACTAAAAGTTTTTCTTTGCAGTCAGAGGAGAACATCCCTAACCTAAGCTAAAAGGACAGAGTGGGATGGGAAGGGGTCCTAGTAACCCACGGGACAGGTTTGTACAACAGACTTCACCCGCCCTCCCGAAAGAGAGAGAACCTAAAGGAATTGGCAGCCAATTTCTCTAGAATCCCACGACTCGGGACCGGAGGGCTGTCACACCCCAAGTATAAAGTTTACAACACGCAGAAGGAACGTGCATAACCTTTATACCCCCTGCGGATAGAGAGAGAGAGAGAGAGAGAGAGAGTTACAAGGAGTTACAAGGAAAAGAAGTACCTCAAAAGGCCTTGCGGCCCATACCGAGGAGGTACCAATGGCAACGGGTGCCACGGAAAATTTTCTACACACTCAAAGAGTGTGCAAAATTTGGTCTAACCTTTTCTTGAACTGATCCACAGAGGAACTGTTCACAACTTCCGAAGGTAACCTGTTCCATGTGTCACAGATCTTATACGTAACGTAATTCCCACACACACTAGTCCTAAACCGTTTCAAATCCAACTTCCAACCATTGTTGCGAGTTGGGTTATCATTTAAACTAAACATACTTCTAAAATCGACATCGTTGAACCCTCGTAAGAGCTTGAAAACCTCGATCAGTTGACCGCGCAGCCTCCGAGTTTCAAGCGAAAACAAGTTCAGGGCGCGTAACCGTCGATTGTAGCCCATATGCCTAACGGAAGGGATCAACTTTGTGGCCCTCGCCTGCACTCGCTCCAGCCTCTCAATATCTTTCCTGAGGGTGGGCGACCAGAACTGCACAGCATACTCCAGGTACGGCCGAACAAGGGAATTGTACAGTGAGAGCACAATCTCCTTGTTCCGAAACTGAAATTGCCTCCTGATATAACCCAATAGTTTCTGGGCTTTCTTTTCCACCTCTACACACTGTTTCGTAAACTTAAGGTCGCTGCTAATTAGCACACCCAAGTCCCTTTCTAAATCAGTCACCTCGATATTACTGCCCAACATCGAGTAGTCGACTTGGGGAGAGAGAGAGAGAGAGAGAGAGAGAGAGAGAGAGAGAGAGAGAGAGAGAGAGAGAGAGAGATAGAGAGAGAGAGAGAGAGAGAGAGGAGAGAGAGAGAGAGAGAGAGAGAGAGAGAGAGAGAGAGAGAGAGAGAGAGAGAGAGAGGGAGGAGAGAGAGAGAGAGAGAGAGAGAGAGAGAGAGAGAGAGAGAGAGAGAGAGAGAGAGAGAGAGAGAGAGAGAAGAGAGAGAGAGAGAGAGAGAGAGAGAGAGAGAGAGAGAGAGAGAGAGAGAGAGAGAGAAGGAGAGAGAGAGAGAGAGAGAGAGAGAGAGAGAGAGAGAGAGAGAGAGAGAGAGATAGAGAGAGTGAGTTACAAGGAGTTACAAGGAAAAGAAGTACCTCAAAAGGCCTTGCGGCCCATACCGAGGATGGTACCAATGGTAACGGGTGCCACGGAAAATTTTTCTACACACTCAAAGAGTGTGCAAAATTTGGTCTAACCTTTTCTTGAACTGATCCACAGAGGAACTGTTCACAACTTCCGAAGGTAACCTGTTCCATGTGTCACAGATCTTATACGTAAAGTAATTCCCACACACACTAGTCCTAAACCGTTCAAATCCAACTTCCAACCATTGTTGCGAGTTGGGTTATCATTAAACTAAACATACTTCTAAAATCGACATCGTTGAACCCTCGAAGAGCTTGAAAACCTCGATCAGTTGACCGCGCAGCCTCCGAGTTTCAAGCGAAAAACAAGTTCAGGGCGCGTAACCGTCGATTGTAGCCCATATGCCTAACCGAAGGGATTAACTTTGTGGCCCTCGCCTGCACTCGCTCAGCCTCTCAATATCTTCCTGAGGGTGGGCGACCAGAACTGCACAGCATACTCCAGGTACGGCCCGAACAAGGGAATTGTCACAGTGAGAGCACAATCTCCTTGTTCCGAAACTGAAATTGCCTCCTGATATAACCCAATAGTTTCTGGGCTTTCTTTTCCACCTCTACACACTGTTTCGTAAACTTAAGGTCGCTGCTAATTAGCACACCCAAGTCCTTTTCTAAATCAGTCACCTCGATATTACTGCCCAACATCGAGTAGTCCGACTTGGGATTGGCGTAGCCAATGTGCATCACTTTGCATTTACCCAAGTTAAACGGCATTTGCCATTTTTCGGACCACTTCTATCCTACCTAGGTCCGCACGCAGTCCTCGATCGCTTGGGGCGTCCCAACATTGGCCCCAAGCTTGGTGTCATCAGCGAATTTGGCGATCCGACTGACGATGCCACCGTCGATATCATTTATGTAAATGGTAAACAACAGTGGCCCAAAACGGAACCCTGAGGAACCCCACTAGTGACCGAGGCCCAACCCGAACTAGCCCCTTTAATTACCACCCTCTGCCGCCTATTCCTCAGCCAGTTTTCAATCCACCTACCTATTTCCCCACCGATACCCAGCGCGCGCACTTTCGCCATTAGCCGGCGGTGAGGTACCTTATCAAAGGCTTTCTGAAAGTCGAGATAAAGTATATCAATCGCCCTACTCTTATCGTACTCACTCAACATGACGTGGAAAAACTCGAGCAAGTTGGTGAGACACGAGAGAGAGAGAGAGAGAGAGAGAGAGAGAGAGAGAGAGAGAGAGAGAGAGAGAGAGAGTTACAAGGAGTTACAAGGAAAAGAAGTACCTCAAAAGGCCTTGCGGCCCATACCGAGGAGGTACCAATGGCAACGGGTGCCAGGGAAAATTTTGTCTTTCAAACTATGCTAGCAGTAGTAGAAAACTGGATAGAAAAGTAGAAGCTCTCTCCCCACCCCGCTCCCTCCCGCCAGAGGCAGGTACGGAAAAAGGTTGAAGAAAATACCTTGACCCTGGAAAAGTAGCCAAGGAAATTTTACAGGAAAGTGGAGAATATATAAATAGCTCTATATTTAGCTTGCTCACAGAGACACCGAGCAAGCGAACTCCTGCAGAGTTTTCTGAGGTTTTAATCTTAAACTATGAGTGTGTTCTGTACTTTGTCTAGCCTATTTTTAAACAGATTTACACTTTGACTGGAAACACCTCTGAGGGAAGTTGGTTCCAGATATTCAACTATTTTACAGGAAAAGAAATTTCCGCAGACTGAGATCCTAAATGCCTTTACACACTCAAATAGTGTGCAAGATTTCGTCTACCCTTTTCTTGAACTGATCCATAGAGGAACTGTTCACAACTTCCGAAGGTAACCTGTTCCATGTGTCACAGATCTTATACGTACACGTAATTCCCACACACACTAGTCCTAAACCGTTTCAAATCCAACTTCCAACCATTGTTGCGAGTTGGGTTATCATTTAAACTAAACATACTTCTAAAATCGACATCGTTGAACCCTCGTAAGAGCTTGAAAACCTCGATCAGTTGACCGCGCAGCCTCCGAGTTTCAAGCGAAAACAAGTTCAGGGCGCGTAACCGTCGATTGTAGCCCATATGCCTAACGGAAGGGATAACTTGTGGCCCTCGCCTGCACTCGCTCCAGCCTCTCAATATCTTTCCTGAGGGTGGGCGACCAGAACTGCACAGCATACTCCAGGTACGGCCGAACAAGGGAATTGTACAGTGAGAGCACAATCTCCTTGTTCCGAAACTGAAATTGCCTCCTGATATAACCCAATAGTTTCTGGGCTTTCTTTTCCACCTCTACACACTGTTTCGTAAACTTAAGGTCGCTGCTAATTAGCACACCCAAGTCCTTTTCTAAATCAGTCACCTCGATATTACTGCCCAACATCGAGTAGTCCGACTTGGGATTGGCGTAGCCAATGTGCATCACTTTGCATTTACCCAAGTTAAACGGCATTTGCCATTTTTCGGACCACTCTCCTATCCTAAGAGAGAGAGAGAGAGAGAGAGAGAGAGAGAGAGGAGAGAGAGAGAGAGAAGAGAGAGAGAGAGAGAGAGAGAGGAGAGAGAGAGAGAGAGAGAGAGAGAGAGAGAGAGAGAGAGAGAGAGAGAGAGAGAGTTACAAGGAGTTACAAGGAAAAGAAGTACCTCAAAAGGCCTTGCGGCCCATACCGAGGAGGTACCAATGGCAACGGGTGCCACGGAAAATTTTCTACACACTCAAAGAGTGTGCAAAATTTGGTCTAACCTTTTCTTGAACTGATCCACAGAGGAACTGTTCACAACTTCCGAAGGTAACCTGTTCCATGTGTCACAGATCTTATACGTAACGTAATTCCCACACACACTAGTCCTAAACCGTTTCAAATCCAACTTCCAACCATTGTTGCGAGTTGGGTTATCATTTAAACTAAACATACTTCTAAAATCGACATCGTTGAACCCTCGTAAGAGCTTGAAAACCTCGATCAGTTGACCGCGCAGCCTCCGAGTTTCAAGCGAAAACAAGTTCAGGGCGCGTAACCGTCGATTGTAGCCCATATGCCTAACGGAAGGGATCAACTTTGTGGCCCTCGCCTGCACTCGCTCCAGCCTCTCAATATCTTTCCTGAGGGTGGGCGACCAGAACTGCACAGCATACTCCAGGTACGGCCGAACAAGGGAATTGTACAGTGAGAGCACAATCTCCTTGTTCCGAAACTGAAATTGCCTCCTGATATAACCCAATAGTTTCTGGGCTTTCTTTTCCACCTCTACACACTGTTTCGTAAACTTAAGGTCGCTGCTAATTAGCACACCCAAGTCCTTTTCTAAATCAGTCACCTCGATATTACTGCCCAACATCGAGTAGTCCGACTTGGGATTGGCGTAGCCAATGTGCATCACTTTGCATTTACCCAAGTTAAACGGCATTTGCCATTTTTCGGACCACTCTCCTATCCTACCTAGGTCCGCACGCAGTTCCTCGATCGCTTCGGGCGTCCCAACATTGGCCCCAAGCTTGGTGTCATCAGCGAATTTGGCGATCCGACTGACGATGCCACCGTCGATATCATTTATGTAAATGGTAAACAACAGTGGCCCCAAAACGGAACCCTGAGGAACCCCACTAGTGACCGAGGCCCAACCCGAACTAGCCCCTTTAATTACCACCCTCTGCCGCCTATTCCTCAGCCAGTTTTCAATCCACCTACCTATTTCCCCACCGATACCCAGCGCGCGCACTTTCGCCATTAGCCGGCGGTGAGGTACCTTATCAAAGGCTTTCTGAAAGTCGAGATAAAGTATATCAATCGCCCTACTCTTATCGTACTCACTCAACATGACGTGGAAAAACTCGAGCAAGTTGGTGAGACACGACCTATGCCGTCTAAACCCATGTTGGGAGTCCCCAAGCAGCTTGTAGGAATCCAAATGGTCAACGATTCTATCAGCTATTATCCTTTCTAATAATTTACCTACAACTGAAGTGAGACTAATAGGACGATAGTTCCCTGGACTTTCGTGATCCCCTTTCTTAAAGATAGGGGTCACGTTGGCCTCCCTCCAGTCGCCAGGCACCTGGCCCATCTCCAACGATTTGTTGAAGACTGTAGCCAGGTGGGGAGCCACCTGGTCGCGGACTTCTCGCAAAACACTGGGGAGAAACTGGTCTGGCCCAGGAGCCTTAAACGCGCTCAGTTTGTCTATTCTATGAGCAACGACTGTCGCGGTACATCTAACACTATCCAGGCCAGCACCTTCGTGCCTCACAGCTGGCTCGGGGATGACGCGGGTATCCTCCCTGGTGAACACTCCCGCAAAGTACTCATTAAGCACATTAGCGATGTCCGCGTCGGAGGTCCGCAGAACGCCGCTTCCGTCCTTTAAAGGACCTATCATGCTTCTAATGGGCTTTCTACTATTAACATAACTGAAGAACTCCTTAGGGTTCCTCTTGCAGAGGCTTGCCACCCGTAGTTCTTCGTTACGTTTCGCTAGCCTAACCTTCGCCTTCACTTCCCTACACAGGCGGACATACGCTTCAGTGTTCTCGTGGGAAAGATTGGCCTTCGCCCTCCTATACGCTACTTTCCTATTTCGGATAGCCGAAGCGATGCCACAATTGAACCACTTAGGCTGCGTTGAAGCAGGGGTGACCGGTTTTGAGGGTATGGCAGCAGACTGCAGCACCATAAACTCATCCCGGAATGCACTCCACACTCCCTCAACATCGCCGCCAACCTCTAACCCCATCTCTCCTACGCTATCCCTGAGGCTAACAAAGTTCGCCCGCCGGAGATCGAGCTTACTGCCTCTCGAGTTACTACGCTTCACCCGAGGGACGCACACACGGAACCTAATAAGACTGTGATCACTCCCGCCCAACGATTCGTCAACGGTGAGGCCAGTGACGAGGTTGTCTTCGGTCGTGAACACTAAGTCCAGAACGCTTTCGCCTCGTGTAGGCTCGTTGACCCACTGAGTGAGGAAGTTCTCATCAGCAAAGTCAACTAGCCTCCTCCCTTCAGCATCGGCAGTCCTGTTTTCCCACTTTATGCCGCGACAGTTGAAGTCTCCTAAAACTACACACACCCTATCCCCTAGCAGGCTACTGAGTTCGGTGTACAGGGCTGTATCGTCCTCGAGGAGGAGATGCGGAGGTCTGTACACCAAGATTAACCTATAGTTCGTCCCTCCCACGTTCAGATCGACGCCAAGCAGCTCCCGTTCCGACCGGAACTGGCAGTCAACCGGACTCAACTTGTCCCTCACGTATATTAGTACCCCACCCCCCTCCCCACGGGTGCGGTCTTTGCGAAACATTCTATACCCGGGAATTTCGAACTCCCCAACGTAGTCCCTACGATCAATATGAATCCAGGACTCGGTGATAGCAACGATATCCTGGTATTCTGATGCTAAGAGCGCCCGTAGCTCGCGAAACTTGTTCCTAATTGACCTAGCATTAAAAAGCATTGCACGGAGGGAGCCTTCCCTATTCTGACCGCCCCCTAGCACGACCCGTTTCCCGAACAGCCAGGGCTGTCGGGAGTCGAAGAGCCCCTCACTATTGCTGTTGGAGGGGGACTACCTGCTGGGGGAGGGGGACTAGCTGCTGGGGGAGGGGGACTATCTGCTGGGGGAGGGGGACTATCTGCTGGGGGAGGGGGACTATCTGCTGGGGGAGGGGGACTATCTGCTGGGGGAGGGGGACTATCTGCTGGGGGAGGGGGACTAACTGCTGGGGGAGGGGGCTAACTGCTGGGGGAGGGGGGCTAACTGCTGGGGGAGGGGGGCTAACTGCTGGGGGAGGGGGGCTAACTGCTGGGGGAGTAGGTTTAACCGTTTGGGGAGCAGGATCAATTGCTGGTTTGGGGGGTCTTAGTTTAAAAAGATTATACAAATTAATGTTCAGTAAATCACCATACTTCTTTTTCCCCTTCTGGTTAAAATGTATCCCGTCCGACCCATAGTATTCCCCATTTCCGTGGAATGTAGGCCAAAAATCGACAAACTTTAGGCCTTTTTCATCACACATGCGTTTAACTCTTTTATTTATGCTAATGGCTTTACTTAGAGTATAGTCACTAGCACGCATTCGAGGGAGAATTCCTACGACCATACCCATGTCTGTCCTATCCCTAACCTTGTCAGTTAGGTTCTTAAATTCTTTAATAATGGGCTCTGTCTGCCCTCCTGTCCCTCCCATAAAAACGTCATTGCCACCAACATGGACAATGATAGGGCAACTCTTATTTTTGATATTAATTTTGCCTAATTCCCTATTAATTATCTGGCTTGTGGCACCCGGAAAACATCGGAGCTTTCTCTTGGTCGCCCGTCTTGCTCCGAAAAAGTCCCCTTGATTCCTTACCATAGAATCCCCAATTAAAAAGGATTCATCCTCCTCATCAGCAAGTAAGTGAAACTTATTTTTGATGGTAATGGGTTCCAAATCCTTATGTTTTGGTTTTGGTTTGGAGGGTCTTTTATTTTTGACCAATTTGAATTCTTGGTCCTCCGTTCCATTTTCCGGAATAGTCACCGTGTTTTCCAAGCGTGCCACGCTTTGCTCTAGATGCTTAATTTTACAATTTAAATCTGCTTGTTTGTTTTTAGTTTGATCTTGTCTACTGGGATGGATTTCCAGTACTACGAGCCTAGCTTCAAGCTTTTTTACTAATTCCTTTAGCTCTTTCACTTCCTTTTCGTGGTTGTCTCTAAGTTTACAAAACAAACATATACTAAGGGATGTGATATCGCTGATACTACCTTCGGGGAAGTCAACGCACCAATGATTAACTTTACATTTAAAGCATTCTGCTTTCAATTTAGCTGGCCCTGTCATATTTTATTTTATTTTATTATTTATTATTTTTTTTTTTTTTTTTTTTAATTACTATACGTTAATTTAAATAATACAATATGTTCCTTTTAATTAATACGATACGTTACTTTTAAATAATACAATATGCTACTTTAATTAATATAACGAATGGTGAGAGGGGTAATGGTGAGTTCTGAAGTAAACACGTGTTACAGACCGGAAACTGAGTTGAATACAGAATTGAATGGAACCTGTGGGTTGCCGTTAGTAACAATGCAGTCTGATATTAATTTAAATAATAATAAATGCTATTTTAATTAGTATATCGGTTGGTGAGGGAGGATTGGTGAATGCCGAAATACGAAATAATTAGTATATTGGTTAGTGAGGGAGGATTGGTGAATGCCGAAATACGAAATAAACACGCGCAGACGAGTGGCACGTGTTTCAGACCGGAAATGGAATTGAATACGGAACTGAATGGGATGTGTAGGGAGCCGTTTATAACAATGCAGAATGATGTTACTTTAAATAATATAATATGTTATTTTAATTTATACAACGGATCGTGGGAGAGAAGTAGTGAATGCGGGAGATGGACCTGCGAGAGCACGTGTTACAGACCGGAAATGGACCTGCGAGAGCACGTGTAAGACCGGAAACGGAAATAGACTCGAACATACAAATCTTACTATGTAACTCGTCTGAAAATGCAATCTGTAACTACCGTCTAAAACAATGCAAACTTATTTAATTTTAACTTTCCCAGAGAAATTCAGCCGAAAAAAACAGAATTTAAACAATATGGAATTATGTTCGTTAACCGGAAAAGGAGTAATTTAATTATAATTACTAATAAATTGTCTAATTATTAAGCAATAGTGCTTGCCCTAATCTCAATAATAAAGTAAATAAATATTATACTTATCTAACAAATATACAATCAAACTTAGTCACTATTAAAAAAGATACTGGAGAGACCACACAGCACGTCCGCCTCCGATGAAGTCTAAGAGAGAGAGAGAGAGAGAGAGAGAGAGAGAGAGAGAGAGAGGAGAGAGAGAGAGAGAGAGAGAGAGAGAGAGAGAGAAGAGAGAGAGAGAGAGAGAGAGAGAGAGGAGAGAGGAGAGAGAGAGAGAGAGAGAGAGAGAGAGAGAGAGAGAGAGAGGAGAGAGAGAGAGAGAGAGAGAGAGAGAGAGAGAGAGAGAGAGAGAGAGAGAGAGAGAGAGAGAGAGAGAGAGAGAGAGAGAGAGAGAGAGAGAGAGAGAGAGAGGAGAGAGAGAGAGAGAGAGAGAGAGAGGAGAGAGAGAGAGAGAGAGAGAGAGAGAGAGAGGAGAGAGAGAGAGAGAGAGAGGAGAGAGAGAGAGAGAGAGAGAGAGAGAGAGAGAGAGAGGAGAGAGAGAGAGAGAGAGAGAGAGAGAGAGAGAGAGAGAGAGAGAGAGAGAGAGAGAGAGAAAGGAGAGAGAGAGAGAGGAGAGAGAGAGAAGAGAGAGAGAGAGAGAGAGAGAAGAGAGAGAAGAGAGAGGAAGGAGAGAGAGAGAGAGAGAGAAGAGAGAGAAGAGAGAGAGAGAGAGAGAGAGAGAGGAAGGAGAGAGAGAGAGAGAGAGAGAGAGAAGAGAAACAAATTTTTCTTCCACGCCATCAAACATTCTTAGAAGACACACGTGGTCAAGGAATCAGAAACAATGAAAACGTCTGTTTCTTCCCAAAAGGCCCGCGAAAGCAAGTCCTATCAACTAAAGGAAGCGTAGGCGGTGTTTCAAGAAATGCCCGCGAAAGTTCCGGGTCAGAGAGGTATATAAGCGAGATTCCACTGATACTCATCCTCACTCACTCCTCACTCCCGCTCACCACTTCTCGTTTGCATTTCTCGTCACGTGTCACGTTTCTCATACGTCCGTAGCACAGCTTATCACATCAACCGCCCGCCGGAGGAGCGGCCTGCTGTTCCTTCAAAGCTTCCGATCCTATCATCAAGTAAGACCTTCCGCCGTCAGCCTGCAGAAGCACTCCTTCGAAACCAGCTCCGTTCAATCTCAGCCGGTCACCATCTTCCAAGCAATTCTCGAGAAGCCTACACCAGTGTCCGCAGAACCGTCCGTTCCCTCAAGCATAACTCAACAAGAGGCTCGCTACCGGTTCCACGATCATCTCGGCGTACGTAACACATGCTTAATTTCTATTATCACTAGGTTTCATATTTTATGTTGTGTTCCATTTTTGCATGCCATTAGCCTAACATAAATGAATGCATTACTCGACAATTAAGCTCTTAACCATTTCTCTTATTGGCTAAGCTCCATGTCATCTTAGCATAATATAAAGGCTGTTAAATAATTGTTATTCACTATAATTACTGTCAATCATTTGTTATTCACTGTGAACAAATAACTGATTTATTTTCTTAATTAAATACAAAACAATAAGGTGCTTTTTATAACCTTAACAATATTTGCTTGGGTGTAATCCAAGCTGGTGACATCATAAATTGTTAACCCAGCCTGTCATTATAACAATCAATTAATCACTAGCATTAAATTAATCATTATCACCTCAACGGCCAACAACAGGCCCACTATCCCTCGACGGTGGTCCGTTGCAGGCTGATCACTGACGAGTTCGTGCCTCCACGTGGAGACCCGGCTGGTTACTAAGTGGACTTTCAACACGCCTGCTCTCCTCCTTCCATACTCTCTTCTCTGTCTACTTACCCGTCCCCTTTCCCCAACTTCCTCTTCCCTATCACCCCCTGAAAGACCTCGGGATGCAGACCTATCTGTCAGTCAAGTGTCGGGCCACAGCAATCCAGTTCAAAGTCCCTTAGATGAGGGAAACGGGGGGCGCCTGGCGCTGTGACTGTCGGTGGGGAGTGTTTCTACCGTCCTTGATCAATTGCCGCCCCATCTTAAGGAAGGCAGCCCCTTCCTAGTAGGGTACTGACCCCCTCGAGACTTTTTCCAACGTTGAGCCGCATTGGATAGGAGGGCTGACCCCTCCAAGAAAGTGTTGATTTTTATTTGGCTTACTGTTAACTCACCTCTCCCCCACCTGCCCGATCCTTCTGGTACCCCCTATTGTAACCCCGGGTCCGCCGTGAGACCCCAGACAGACTGGGAGGTGCCTCTATGAGAAATGGAGTTTTTCCTCCTTGCCCGAGCATGGAACCCGGCTGGAGACTCCTCATACTCTAAGCCCACGACGCTCTTTCTAGTTGCAGCAATCGAAGTCTTCGGTCCCGCGTGACCGACGCGGCCCTGCAGGCCGATCCCCTCTCTGGTGAACGACAGGAAGCCTGCCACGCCCATGACTCACCCTCCGCCTTCATAAATCCTGATGTCCATTCACACCTCAGCATCCTAGTACCTTCACCCTTTCTCCCCTTTTCTCGTCAAATAATGGACCCCCCGAAAGCTACGATCGTTCATTGGAACTGCAGAGGAATCTTCGCGAATTACAAAGGCCTTCATTCCCGCACGGTATATGTTTGTCTCCAGGAGCTAATTGGGGACCAGAACCATGCCCTGCCCCACCGACTTCTTGTATCACCTCCCACCTACCTACCTGCACACGCAGAGAAGCTGCTATTCTCGTCCACCGTACAATCCCCTTCCACAATCTCCCTGTCAGATCCCCGTTACAGGTGTTGCTGCCCGGCTTTTCCTGGACAGATAGTAGACCGTCTGCTCGATCTACCTCCCAACCTACCTACAACAACTTCCCAGACTTTTCCTATTCCTGGGCGATTTTAAGTCCCCTTCCAAGACAACACTTCCACACTCCATACCACTGCCCATTTCCCATCCTCCGACGAGTGCATCGCTTACTTCGAGTTGACCGTTGTCGCGGCTCTACGTGCGCCAGCCATCCCACGACCTCCCGCCTACCCCCGCGCCCGACGGGTTACCTTGGTGGACCCAGCGTGCACAGAAGCCATACGCGCCAAGGCGGTGGCTACCCGACATTTTTATCGCACGCGAACCCCCACACATTGCATGGAGATGCATCGGGCCAGGGCCATCGCTCGCCGTACAATGAAAAGGGCGCGCCGAGCCTCATGGCGTGCATTTTTATCTGGTTTCACTACCTTCACACCCTCGGCTACCATCTGGAAGAAGGTACGGGGTGTCGAGAGGCGACATAACCCCCTCCTGATCCCCGGTCCTCCGGACTAATGACGGACTCTTCTACGAACCCAGATCGGTGGCACAGCTCCTAGCTTCCACCTTCGCTGCCGTCTCTTCCTCTGAAGACAACTTCCCCGTTCTCGCCCTAACAATGGTTCCTCTTCACCATTCCTAGACAGCCCCTACAATCGATTGTTGACCATGCGCGAGCTACAGGCGCCACTGGTCTCTCAACGGTCTCCTTCCCCTGGCCTGGATGGTATCCCCCTACATCATGATCCAGCACATCCACCCTACCATGCAAATTTTCTACTGGAATTCTACAACCGCATATGGATCGAGGGCACCTTCCCCTCCCGGTGGAGGGAAGCCCATGTAATTCCCATCCCCCAAAGACCCCCTCGACCCCACAAAACTATAGACCTATCGCTCTAACATCCTGCGCCTGCAAGATCTTCGAAAAAATGGTCGCCTCCTCCCGGCCCCTCCCTTTTACCGACTTCTTCCCGACTCTCTGTTCCCTCTGGCAGCGGGAATGGGGCCAGGCCACGTGCAACAAGCTCCACCTGATCAAACCGCAACTGGGATATTGGGCCTCCTCGTTCCATCGGTCCCGCCATAAAGAAGTGGTTCTGGCCCGTCTCCGCCTCGGACACACGCGTATCACACATGGTCACCTTATGTCTAAATTGCCGGCCCCGCTCTGCCCCACCTGCAATACCCCATCACCATCGTCCACCTCCTGGTCAAATGCCCAGATTGTTCGCGCTCCGTCATTGATGTTTCCCTTTCTTGTCACGCATTTCCATGCCCAAACGTCTTCAGTCCATATTCGCTGAAGTCCCCGTTTTTCAACGGAAGCGATTTTCTTTCTTCACTCACTCATTCCCATCTGCTTCACCGTATCTAGGTCTATACCCCTTTCCCACCTATCTAGTAACTGAACCCTTCTCATCCTACTAGTCTACTACCCCATCCTAGCAATATCCTTCACCCACCGTCTCACCGAGATGTGTGCCACCTCTTCTAAGCACGAATCGGCGGTACATCGCCCACAATTTTATAGTATATATATTGTGTTAATATGTCCTCCTGTTAAAGGTCTGGGTTGTTTTAAGGTCTGGGAGGTTATTTTTTTTAATGTTAAAAACTAGGATTACACAGTTCCACCCTCAAACCTCCATCAGATAGCTGGTGTTGGTATCAAGTTGCTGCATGAGAACGTTGTTCCCTGAATGGGCAAACGAGTGCTGACCCATCTTTAAGGAGCTGAACCGCAAATGCTCAACTTCGCAAATAATTGTTAACCACTCAGAGGGTGCTCCAGTGGTACAATATACTCTAATGCATAGAATTAAAAGTCATCCATGATTTATTGTTGAATAATGTATATAGAAATGGCTGGAAGTGGCAAACCAGATTGGCTTTTACGCTGAATGTTTCAGCCGTTTCAAATGGGGTACTGGCTTACTGGGTATGTTTGGTTTGAGAGGTGACAGTATAAAGAAGAGTATTAAACTCTTCTCGAATTTGTTTTATATATTAGTATGTATTCGGTGAGTGAATAATTTATACTGAGTGTTAAAACAAACAAATAAACAAAACCTTCGGCTGCAGCCGCACATACATCTGGCAGTAATGTACATACAGACGCGTTCGGGATCGTTTTTCTTATTATTATTTACCTAAGTCAGTGTTATTTGTAGCATATATACTTTATATTTATATTATTAGTGTGTCATCATGCTACCAGTGGCCCATATACTTCATAACAATAACTTCGAAAATTTATTATTAAAATGGTGTCCACTAAAGTTCATAGTATGATGTCACTTTTTTTTTAATCAAAACCCATTAAGTGATTAGGATCTCATCAGGGATTGAGATCTTATCAGATTAAACTTTTACTCTACTGGCACTCCTATCCTCCTCCCTACTTCCATTTCACAACCATGCTACTTTCTTTATGTTATGTTTTTTAAAATTTGTTCCAAAACTTAAAAATCACTAAAGATTTCTACCCCTGGATCTACACTTTGGACTCATGCAAAAACTGAGAGGTTGGTCGCTGACATCTCTCCTACGGTTTAATTATACATGAGGCCTGCATGCTGCGATCTCTGTACCTGATCTCGTTACTAAAAATAATTTTTTAGTCTTTCAACATTTTAGTTTTTTATTCTTCAGCTTTCAATGTTTTTGTAAAATTTTTCTTTATCCTTTTAGCTTTCTTAAGGTCTGATGAAGATGCTTTAAATGTAACAAAAGTGGTAGAATACTTATTATTTAAATATAAAATAAATTTTCATATACTGTATACACTCGTATATATAATATGAAAACCAGTTTTATGTAACCAATATGAAAAACTGTATATATTCATGCTTCATTTCTACCAGCAAACATTTTTCTGCCAAATATATTTGGTAAACGAGGTTATCAAGACAAATCATAGCAGGTAACTACTATTTTTTTTTAAGGTTGTGCCAAGAATGAAAAATTTGAATTATCGTTAATAGGGGAATTCTATACAGAAAAAATGAGAGCACAACTAATGAATTACTCTAACTGATATACACAGTTTGTGAAACACACTAACTACCGATTCTTCTTTCATAAGCCTTAAATAGCTGGTCTACCTAAAAAAAAAAGATCTAAAAAAAACATTTCACGTTATTCATCATCTGCCTTTCCTCGGAATGTTGGTGGCTATAATGGCATAATAGCTTTATAAGGAAAGGTGCTAACTTATAAAACTGAAAAATTTTCCATAAAGAAAACATAAGAGAGGTTACTGTTTATGTAAAGAAGAAATTATCTATAATTCAGGTGGTTTTTAACCCCTTAACGGGCCAACCCGGAAATATCCGGAAATATATTGTGTTTTTTTTCAGAACATCACGTTTTAACACGTGGGGAAAAAATTTTTTTTTTGCCATCCAATTTTGGATGGAATCGGATATATTCATGTATCGTATGGTATTTTTGTGCATGTACGTAAATATCCGGGACATCTTACGCCTGGCAGCGCCGTTCGCCGTACAAAACTGGACAACACCTACGTAGTTATTTAGTTCAGAAGAGGGAGTTCAAAGGGGGAAAGTTATGGCAATGACATGGAAAGACAAAGAGGATGTATGTTTGTTATACTTGTCATAATCCATCTCAACAAGTTGTCACAAACTAGAGGGCGACCAAAGAAGAGATCGAAAGTAGTTTGCGACTACAACTTTACAATAGAAGGAGTTGATATAGTGGATCAACATTTGGCTGACTATCCTTTGCCCAGGAAACGTGGCAAGAAATATTATAAGGTTTTCTTTCATCTAATGGATCTTGCTCTTTGGAACTCTTACCAATTGTATAAAGCAACTGCCAACGAACCAGCAGCCACTAAGAAACACCTAAAATACAGGATGGAAATTGTAAATGACATCATTGAAAAGTACCATCCAGAAATTCCTGCCACAAGACCTGGAAGGCCCTCAACTTCCCCTCACCCAATTCGCTTTGCACTGGGCCATTTCCCAATGGAAATACCTTCAACCGAAAAGAAGAGAAATCCTTCAAGACAGTGCTGTGTGTGTTCACGAAGCGTGATAGAAATGGGAAAAAAATTCGCAATGAGAGTCGATATATGTGTGAAGTATGCAAAGTCTCCCTATGTATAACTCCATGCTTCAAATCTTACCATACAAAGTAACTAAAGTAAAGTAAATTTCCATTTTTTGCTCCTTATATATTCATTTTTTCAATCTAAAGCAGTATATTATTGAAATAATTTTTAAATATTAATTTGGTAACTTTTTTCAATGCACGTGTTAACACGGCTCAGTCCAGAGGGGCAAATAAAGGTTCATTTTTTTTTGTCAAAAAATTTAAAAAAGTAAAAAAACTTAGATTTTTATTATTCCTATATTGCATACTCTTAATTAAAAAAATAAAAAATATGCCCAGAATGAAACGCTTAGTGAAAAAAAATTGATCCATTAAGGGGTTAAATTCATTTCTGATCCTTCAAAATCACTTCTCGTTTTACAGTTCATTTCTGACTAATTAAATTTGATAACATAGCAACTTACTCCATGGTATGACGTATATTGAAGAACAGTTCTCTTATTTCAGTTCTCTTTGTATCAAAGTAATTCTATTTTCCAACTGAGCAATAAATGTTTTGTTCATTCAATTAATGTATTTCAATTTAAAAATGGATTAAGTAAATCAATCGTCAAAGCACAGCATATAAAACTACAGTAGTTTTAATGGAAAACTCTTAAATCACTACTGCCTTTATTACACACATACACACACGTACGTGTGCATGTCTGTACAAACTAATATTCAAACTTAAACTAGCCTTAGTGCCATTGAACAGGGAAGAGCATAATAAGTGTTTTGGATGCAAATGAGAGCTCATAGGCTGGTTTCTGTTAATTAAATCATTCAATAGTGATATACTATCTAATCTAATGTAACTAAACCTAGCGTAACTTAATCTAAGACTAACATCATTTTTTTTTTACAGTGAAAATGTTTCTAGATGTTTTTATATCAATTTTGTAATGTACAAAAAAAATTACACAAAAAAATTACATCTACATCTGTAAATAATTATTGCACACTCGACATCACTTATGCCCAGTTGCACACACACACACACACACACACGCACACATCAAACTACAATTTAAGTACATATGGTTACAGAAGTTCAGATACAATGGAACACACTTATCTTACGACCCAGTTTATCCCTACTTTTGTAACCGATGATACATACGTCATCTTTAAATTTTGTTAATTCGTATGTGTTTACAGCACACACACACACACACATGTATTTAAAGAAACAACAACTTTAAATTAACAAGAATAAACCTTTTTAATTAGTGAAACCACTGGAAATATCACAAATGCAGAGTCGCCAAAAGTACTGCAAAAATTAAAGCAAAATGATCTCAAACACCAAAATGATGACTATTAAATTCGTTAGGGCCCCTGACAGAGGAAATAATATTTAAAACTTGTTTGAAGCGCAAGAAATAGCAGCACGTCGAAAGTGGATGCAAAAACATAGTTCCTCTCATGGTCTAACAACCACTGTTTGGAGTTAAGTAACCCCAATGAATGAATGCATGCTCAAAAAATATTACCATGTCATCGTATCTTTAAACAGTGAAGAGAAAGCATCATCACTATGGACACAGATGGACCTTTAGGTAATAGGATAAAGAAATTTTAATTTAAAAAATATTCCTAGAAATGTCTGTACAAGTTTCGCGTATAAGCTTCCACTAAACATAGCAAAATGATACCAATGTAAAAATCATTTCAAAATGCACGACAAACTGTTTACTAAAGTAAAAAACTGATTATTCGATTGTAGATACATGAAAACAAGACTTTACAACTCAAAATTTTTGTACAGCACTTCTGAAGGGAGAGCACTTTGTACCTATTTTTTACTTTTGACGGTATTTACTATCCTATGAAGATTAATGGCCATCAGCTATGGAAGACTACTTTCGTGTGATCTAGATTCCTACATCTACGAAAGCTTTGCACCATACAAAAATAAAATTAATGATACCCGTATCTAAAACCTTTCTATATTGAAATCTAAAATCAACTTCTTCACTTCTGCCCAAAGAAATACGGACACGTGGTATAAAGACAAAAAGCTTAATATTTCTAGGAAAAGAACTTATGAATTTCATCTAACAGTTTGGTGATGTTACTTTCACTGACATTGACAAACTTTTTTTGCTGTCGACTGAAGTAATAAATATCACCCGTGTAGATGTCAAACCATAGAGCGTGAAGGTAGACACGACCCCTTGATAGGCCATCTCGCATAAAGTTGTAACTGGCAATGTTCTGAAGCTGCTGCAATGTGTTTACCTGAGACAGTTTGTCCTCATCACAGAAACAATCATCAGGATCGATGTAAGCGACAAATCGCCGCATTGGAGTTTCTCCCTTGTGTTTGTAATGGGTACATATAATTGATATACTGTAGAGTTCAGTGTGATATAAAGGATTTGTTAAAACCAATATGAGGCAAATTTAAAGGCATGATAATTATCATCATTTGAGTTACAAGGTAAAATTGCTTTTTCCAAGTCAAACAATTCTTACTTGAAAAACGAGAGGAGACCGAAATTTGCTGACTTCTAGTTGTGCAAATTTGGCTAATGATGCATGACCATGTCGTAAAAGCCATGCTTTGAGTGGAGACTGCTTCAATATTTCATATGAACCTTGATCACTGTTTCTTAGCAGATGCAACATATTCATTGCCTGGAATAATCCTTAATGCATCAAATACAATTAAGTAGTTGTTATGGGTTGAACTTGTAAACTTTATTAAAAAATTGATGCTAAAATAAACTGAATTACAATATTAAAAAGAAAAATTTATATATATATATATATATATATATATATATAATATATATATATATATATATATACACACACACACACACAGTATTCACCTTACAATCAGAATGTCCACAGATAATAACGTTCTTTATTCCATTAATTACACAACCTAGTTCTAATGCTGCAGGTTCTGTAGTTATTCCTCATGTCCACATAATGTTGAATGTGGTACAAGATTTCCAGCATTTCTCACTGTTGATAATAATAATACCACAATTAGATCTATACTTTCCCAACATTCAAGCATCAGTTTAATTAAAAATCTTGTTTAGTAACTTTTGGAACATGCAAGCCCAGAAACTGTGCTTATTATTGTAATTAATTATGAAGGGAATTAATTGTATTCATATGTGCCAAATTTAGGCTATTAATTTCATCCTTTCATGAATTGGCTTATATAATATAGCCTGACTTTAGCCACAAATTAAAAAATTCCAATGAATTTAAAAATATTACCAATAAACATGTCTCCAACATTTGTCTGAGTAAATCTTGTAGGAATCATTCTACTGTCCATGCAGGTAAAAAACACAGCTTTAGGCTTTAAAGAAAAGAAAAGGTTAAAGGTAGTAGGTTGTCATATACTACTTCAGTTAGTGGATAATATGGAGAAAAGAAATTTATAAACATCCAATTCCTATCCTATAAACTTGATTAATTAGGCTACAACAACCACCTCTTCAGAGTCCAGCCTTGCTGAATGTAAGTTACTCCATTGATTTTTAATTATTTTGTAAAAGTGTGGCATAATTAAGGAGTGGGCTTTTATTGTAACATTACTATAGGTTATGATGTAATAACAATAACTGCTAGCTACTAGATCTATTTGAATAACACTGGTTACAAACTTGGTTGCAACTACTGACAAGGTTCCCTCACCAAACTATTAGTGATATTATAAACAGTATTTGATTACTGATTATAAGGTTGGTATGGAAGATGCATGAACACTTGGAACAAGTTTTAGTTTCCTAACTTTAAATGAAGCAATGCAGGCCTTCAAATCAGTGTTGGCCCCATTGAATCTAAACCCAGTTGTTTCCACTGGGTTTCATCAGAAAAGAACACCTTAAATTAAAAAAAAAAAAAATTCCACCCTCAGTAGGGGGAGGTGTTCCCCCAAAGTTTTTTAACTAAATTTTTAAAATGTGAATACCAGATTTTAAGGTAAACTAAAATACATTATATACTTCACTATTTATTGTGGAACAAATTTAATGATTCTTGCCATTCCTTTGATAAATTTAAATTTCCCTCTTTATTATAGTTGTTATTATAGCTTGAGGGGTTCTAATTTCCTTCAGCTCTTATGTCTGAACATAGATATATGAATGAATTCAAATGCACTTCAATTTCATGCAGTTCAAAATTTAAAAATACAAAAAATTACAGCTTCCACATTCAATCCCCGTTAATTTATTTGAAATTTATTGGGGAAAATAACTTTGCATAATGTTAATAATGCAGCTATACCAATGCAATGGAGGTAATGTGATAGCAAAGTTAAACTATTACATTATATATATCAGGGGCATATATTCAGGGTGTGCGGCACACCACACACCCACAAAAGATGTAAAAATATTATTTTAAAAAATTAATAAATAAATGATTAAATCTTTTATACTAAAATATTTAATAAAAATAAAAAGTTATGATAATTTTGCATGCATTAATACACAGTATTAACCTTCGTTGTTGCTTCTAGTACTTTCTGTTTACTGCTCATATCTGCAGTCGAGCTAAACCTTTCTCATACACTTTAGGGAGGAGGGATAGAAGTGAGGAAGGCAGGAGATGGGGGTGATGAAAGGGAGTGTTTGGGAATAGTGGGGGTTATTACTGACTGAAGTCAAGCGGAGCAGCAGTAGCACACAGCTTGCAGTTTGGTGTGGGTGTGTTTTGCAGTGTCATTCGATAATACAGCATACTTTTGTTACTTATGCACTGCAGAAAGAGAATTGAATTTGCAAGATTCGTTCATTTTTAACGAATCACTATTGTTTGTATGTTTAACTTTCCAATTCTTAATTCATTTCTACACTAGTTTTTTCTATCTCGCATATATATATATATATATACTGCCATTTAAAAAAGCTTGCCATTTATTATATATAACTTAAATTTTAGGTTTTAGTGGAATATAGAAAAGAATGTGTTGTGTTCCCAAACTAAATGCTAGACAAGGAACAATCTCAACAGTGACAGAAAATAGTTTTCTTTTGAGAGGGCCAAGATTGTTCAACCAGCTGCCCAAGTAACTATGGAACATAAATAGTATAGTGGTGGAAATCTTCGAAAGAAGACTGGATGCCTGGATCAGAACAATACTACATAAGCCAGGAGTACTTGGCTATGTGAAGTGGAAAGTGCAAGAAACCAATTCTACTTCACCAGACTAACTTGAGAGGAGAAGCAACAAGCCTGACCTCCATGAAGTGAGGAATCATCACACAGAACACCTGAAAGGTTGAAAGGTATATGTATATATCAGGGTTTCCTCAACATTGAGGACTTTTGAGGAATTCATCACTAAAAATTTTGTAACCACTAATGAACTAAGGAATTGACAGATAAGTAGAGATAAGTTTTTAACACTTTGAAAAAGTATTTGATAGTTTTAATTTATAACTTGTTGCCCAGATAACTTGATACTTTTGTATCTTCTGAGCCATCATAAGCCTTGGAAGCAGGTTACAATGTACATATTATCAAGATTTAAAATCTGACCTCAATGGTTATTTAACCCTTTCTTGAATCATGTTCAGTAAACTGAACATTTAAAATGACCAAATATCCCTTCAGATAATATTATTTTTCCAAAAAATTCGATTTTATTTTAAAGAAAATGGATGAAAGTTTGTAACAAGTTTCAATAGTTGTCTGTACTACCAACAATAACAGCTGGACAAGTTTCAAAACAGATAGTTCTCTAAATGTAAGGTAAAGCCTATTTTTTTTTAATTTATCAGTTGTATGTGTAATTAAACACACTTACATATATGAATCAGGCATATTATAAATATTAAATTGTATAATGAGACATATAAGGTGAATTATCAAGCATATTATTTAAAATATAGTTTTTAACTTGGGTCATATATATTTTGTTCCATTTACCGAACAAAATGTTGAAGCACCTTACACATACACATGTATATGGGAAACATTTTAAAAATTTTTATTTCCTGGTATTTCTTAGTGAAGCAAGCATTTTGGTTTTATATACATAACTTTGGTTTTGCTTCTGTTCAAACTGCTCATTCTGATGAAGGTCAAGCTTGTCACTACATCTCAGACCTACAGTTCAATGTGGAATCTGAACCATGCCCCAACAGCAGCCCAGTGTCTTAACCACTAAGTTTCCCTGGGTACAGTACCCATTTATCTACCAACCAATTCTGTGGAAGGATGAACAGCTGGGTTTTGCCGCATGCTGCCTGCCATCACTGGGTCTCAGTCCCAGGGCTGATGGATTCATGGTCAGCAATGCTAACCACACCACCACCATATATATATATGATAAATAAAACCACGAAGGAAAGGAAACACAGAATGGTGCTCAAGTGCTTTCATCTAATGACATCCTCAGGAACACTGAAGTACATAAAGAGTTACAGCCTATATATAGGTTAAAAAATATCCTTTCCCATCTGACCTATGTAAAAGGAATCACATTGTTTACAACCAATTTTATAGATAATGCCTGAATTATTGGTAGGGCTATTTTTACTATGATATTTTTCACAATATTGTTATATGAAAATACTATATTAATATCCAAAAATTTAAGTACATTAGCAATGCCTAATTCATTCAACAATTCATTTGATCTTGTGCTAAAAATCGATAGTTTTTCCTTACAATTTGTATGCTCCTCCCACAATCCTTTAATTTGTAATTTTATTTCTCCGCTTATTGTGTGTATATACAGGGTGGGCCGTAAGTTTCCATACATAGGAAAAATTAAACGTTTGTTTTTATGTTTCAGATACCCTAAGAATATGCATTTGACGTAAGATCTTGTTTACTGATGAAGCAAATTTTTACGTCAATGGAGAGGTTAATCGGCAAAACATACATTATTGGAGTAATGCTAACCCTAACTGGCTGAGTCCGACGAAGATGCAAGGTGCCGGTAAAGTGATGGTGTGGGCCGGGATATGGGGTGACAGAATTATTGGACCAATTTTTGTCAGTGGAAATCTTAATGCCGAAAGGTATCTTAACATGTTGCAAGAAGAGATTTTCCCATCCCTGCTAAACGAGGAAGGTAACTTCCCAGTTTACTTCCAGCAAGATGGAGCTCCACCTCATTATGGTCTTCACATGCGTCGGTATTTGGATCAGCAGTTTCTGGATGCTTGGATTGGTCGGCGTGGTCCTGTGGAGTGGCCTCCCAGATCCCCAGATCTCACCCCCCTTGATTTCTATCTTTGGGGGCACTTGAAGGCCATGGTGTATCAGGAAAAGATACGAGACATAAATCATCTAAAGGAACGTATCACCAACGCCATTACAAGCATAACGTCAACTGTGCTAATGCGTGTTCATCAACAGTGGGGAACACATATTGAAATGTGTTTTCAAAACAATGGCAACCATGTAGAGCATATTATATAAATAAAAATGGTTGTCCATAAAAAAATGTTTATTTTTCCTATGTATGGAAACTTACGGCCCACCCTGTATATATATTGTATTGATGCAATTTTCATTTTGCTTTAAGGTTTTAATTTTAATGGTTTTAATATTGTATTGATGTAATTTTCACTTTTCAATTTTGTTTTAAGGTTTTAAGACTTAACTCACTGATGATGACAAAAGATTTGTCAAAACGTCTGAAGTACAAATAAATGAAAATGTTTGCTGTTGTGTTGATCCTTCTTTTCATCTGTAAGCTCCGTTTCCCTAAGGAGAAGTCAATAGCTTTGATATATATATTATATATATATATATATATATATATTATATATATATATATATATAATTTAGGGTGATTCAAATATGGGGCTAAAAAATTTTTTTAGATTTTAATGTGTTCAACCCTTTAAATGTTCATTTCAGCATAAAAACAACTATCCTAAATATTTTAGTAAATTTTTAATTTTTAGTGGTTGCTACCAGCAATTAAAAAATTGACAGAACGACTCAAATTGTCAAATTTTTCCAATATTGTTGTACAGTTTTCCACACCACCCAGGAGGTACAGTACAAGGCGCATTGCTTTTTTTAATGTGGAAAGCTATCCCGTAGGTCCTACCATAACCACAAGCATGCATAATTAAACTAGCATGATATTTGAGACATTAGCTGTCCTTACTTCATCAATGTTTCTTTTTTTCTATCAGGGTAAACAGCCCTGTAGTTTTTCACTACTTGTAGCAAGAATTGTTTTTGATCTTCGTCATGTGTTAGTAATTTATTATATTCATCCATTAATTTTACTCCTCTTTCCGCTATATCATTCACGACTTTCCACTGTTTGATAGATTTCTTAGCGGAGTTATACTCTTCATCATTATGCCATTCTTTAGCATCTTTGAGTAAAAATTTTGAATTAAATTCTGTTATTGTAAAGAATCTTTGAGTATTTGATGTGACAAAATCTTCTAATTTCTTCATTGCAATAAGTGCAGGATCTAGAAAAGCCCGTTTTGCAGGAAGAGTTTCTTTGTATTTTGCAAGGCCTTTACCATTTTGTTTTTTGTTTCAGTAGGCATTTCATCATCATAATAGGCCAAGGCTACCAGTTCTTCCGATAGGTACCAGAGGTGACCTAACAGTTTTTTAATAGCAACAGATGCAATTGTGTCATTTATTTGTTTGTAGACTACAAGATTCTGTAATAATTCCAGATCAAGGCGAGGGGCGCAAGATGGCACAGGAGCTGTAAACCATGCCTTTACATATAACCAAGTAGCAAATAGACAGATGTCTTTTAGTCCTTTTTTGTCTTTTACTGAAATTTTGAACTGAGATTTGAACATAAAAATTTTTAATGAATATATAATTTTGGCCATCCACCTAGCCCGATGAAGTCCCACTGGATGTTTAAATTTGATTCCACCTTTTGGTTCACCTCCCACAAAAATAAACTGCAATAGTTCTAGGTAATCGTCTCTTGGTTGGAATGTATCTAGTTGATTTGCTGCAAATGTAATTATGTCATCTTTGATGTCATGAATATTTTCATAGATATCTGGATCTGATAATGCTGTTTCGTAGTCTTCCTTATTAATGCTTGACCATTTTTCTCTGAACTTCTTAAAAAGGACTATATCTGGACCAGAAGATGGTGATAAAGACTTTGAAACAACAGCTTCCAGCATAATTTCAAATATGTGGTGTCGACATGCCAGCCACAATAAATCATTGTCAAATTTTTGTTCTAGAAGAATAGCTGCACCATTTCTAGGACCAGTATTGGCTGCCGTTTATCGAAACATATGCATTTTATTTGTTCGCAGATGCCCCATTCAAGCGATGTCTGATACACAGCATTTGCTGTAAGGAGACCAGTACCTGAATCCAGTTTAGGCACACCAAGAAGTTGATCAACGCCTTCTCCTGAAACCATATGGGCAGATGGTCAACAATATGCATTCCTGTAATATCTTCAATTAATTTTCCATCCCAGTGAATTGTTAGGGGCACCTCTGGCTTGAATTCTTCTTTCAGGTTCTCTGCAATTTTCTTTCTATATTTTATCCCCTCTCTACGAATAGAAGAGTAGCTAACATTGTACTCTTCTGGATTTTTTCCTAGACTTTGAATTGTTGGCATTAAAACTAGAGACGCAATTATGTCACTCAATTTTGCAACATCAAGACTTCCTAATAATTTATCATCAAACAATTTTCTATGTTTGCCAACCTTACTTTTCCATGTTGAAGGTTGTGCAGCACAGAAACCAGATTCATCACTTTTACTCTCCTCTGATTCTGATGATGTACTGGTGAGTATGACAGCCTCTTCATTCTTCTTTCTTTTGATCTCTTCTTCTGTTTTCCTCTTTTCATAACGTTGTTGCTTTTCTGCTGCTCTTTGCTCTTTTTTAGCAACAGCCTTATCAATGGTACCCATTTTTCCATGACGTCCTTTCTCACGTTGCATTTTCAAGAATTTCTTATCATCATCTATTTTTATAAGCTGCATAGCATTCTCATGAGCAACATCAAATAAGTTTTCCAGTTTATCTTTCCATTTTTCTTCTTTATTATTTAAATTTTGTGATCTTTTCAATTTGCTTGCTTTATTTTTCTTAAGCAGCTGCCATTCCTTCAGTATTCCTTGAATTTTATCTACTACATGTATTCTTTGTTTTACTGGTATTCCTGCTTTTTTCCAAACTGCTAGCACATCATCTGCAGTAGAGCAGCATGATTCTCTAATGCCTTGCTTTTTAATATTTCTGTAGTGCATGAAGAGGGCCATCATTTCCTCCTCTGATGGTAATACGGATGTTTTTAGTGCTGCAGAGGGCTGCCCAATTAGCCATACTTCAGTTTCTTTTCTTGTAGAACTTCTCCCAACTGAGCAACTAGGTGATGGTGAGTTAGGCCTAGCTTCCATAATCGATTAATTGGTATCAAAATTACGAGTTCCAAACAACAATTAAAAGCAAGCTAGTATATAAACCATTAATTAAAAATTCTGAAATATAAACAATTAAACATAAAATCATAAGTTGTAAAAACAAACAAATTGAAAAAAAGGGAAACTTTGACGCCTGGTAGCACATAGTAAATTTTATTTAAAATTCACCAAATTTGGCATACACTACTTTTTTGTCATCAGGAACAAAAATACAGGTTGAACAATTAAAAAAAAAAACTTTGATTTTTTTGAATCACCCTAAATTATATATATATATATATATATATATAATATATATATATATACACAGTGTGTCCGGAAAGTCATGGTGGGATTTTAAATAGCTATATTATTGCAACGAAACATGATAATGAGATGAAACAATGCCAAATTGAAGAACAACTCTCAAAGTTGTATCTTGTAGTTAGTCTAGGCTAAGCTTAACCTTTTCTCGTAGTTAGTCTAGGCTGTCCACATGCCTATGTTGAACATGAGTGTAATAGCCCGAAAGTTAATGTGTGGTGTGCTCTAGCACGAGATCGAGTGATTGGCCCATTTTTCTTCGCGGAACCCACTGTGACGTCACACAACTACCTCGCTATGTTGGAACATTTTGCAGTACCCCAATTTATTGACAATAATGTCATCTTTCAGCAAGATGGTGCTCCTCCGCACTATGCCAACGTTGTTCGAGAATTCCTTAATGAAAAATTTCCACAGAGATGGATAGGAAGAGGAGGATGGAAGCCATGGCCTCCACGCTCTCCGGACCTGACACCTTTGGACTTTTATTTGTGGGGTTACGTCAAGCAAAGCGTGTACAGTGTACCCATTAGGGATATTCATCACTTGCACGAGCGAATCACGGAAGCTATCGCATCCGTCACTGCTGATGTTCTTGGGCGTGTGTGGCTGGAATTGAATCACCGCCTAGATGTCTACAGGGCTACCAGAGGAGCCCATATCGAACTACGTTAAATAAAGTTATTCTTTTAGAGTTGTTCTTCAATTTGCCTTTTTTTCATCTCATTATCATGTTTCGTTGCAATAATATAGCTATTTAAAATCCCACCATGACTTTACGGACACACTGTATATACACAATAAACAGAGAAATAAAATTAAAAATTAAAGGATTGTGGGAGGGGCATACAAATTTGTAAGGAAAAACTATCGATTTTTAGCACAAGATCAAATGAATTGTTTCCAACCAATGTTATAGATTTAAAAAAAAAAAAAAAAAAAAAAAACCTACCGATTTTTAGCACAAGATCAAATGAATTGTTTCCAACCAATATTATATATAAAAAAAAAAAAAATACAAATTTATACTGGAAATCTGCCTGGGTTTTAGCACTCTGCCCTTCATGTATATAAAAATAAATTGAAAAATAAAAGTTATTAGAGTGGCATACAAGTTTACCAAAGATCTAGCGTTCTACCCTTCTTATCTAAATCTGTTCTGAAGGAATTCAAAACAACAGGATCGAGTTGAAAAAGACCTTTGCTTATGTTGAAGTTATTTGTAAGTTGGATAATGGCAGACTCAAGAATATTTCTATTAACAATGTTGCTAGAGTGAAATAAAACTGAAGCATTATTCCAATCAATACAGTGGGATAACTCTGACAAATGGACAAAAAGGGCACTGGATGACTGTCCTGTTCTAACGGAATATTGATGCTGTTTTATACATGTGTGCAAATCCTTTCCCGTCTGACCTATGTAAAAGGAATCATATTGTTTACAACCAATTTTATAGATAATGCCTGAATTATTGGTAGGGCTATTTTTTACTATGATATTTTTCACAATATTGTTATATGAAAATACTACATTAATATCCAAAAGTTTAAGTACATTAGCAATGCCTAATTCATTCAACAATGCATTTGATCTTGTGCTAAAAATCGATAGTATTTCCTTACAAATTTGTATGCTCCTCCCACAATCCTTTAATTTTTAATTTTATTTCTCTATTTATTGTATATATACTGTATTTTTTTTTTTCTGTAACCTATATATAGGCTGTAACTCTTTATGTACTTCAGTGTTCCTGAGGATGTCATTAGACGAAAGCGCTTGAGCACCATTCTGTGTTTCCTTTCCTTTGTGGTTTTATTCATCATAAATATTTTTCACGTGTTACTTTTGTGAAACAATTTTCATATATATATATATATATATAAATAAAATTTTTATGTACGACGCAGAGGCCAAGGATGAGTGCCCTCAAAAACTCACCCCTCTCCATAGAAGGAGAGAGCCAAAATCAAGGTCTCCTTAAAAACTGCCTTTTTTCAACAAATTTTGAAAAGATTGTGAAGAATAGAGGGAGAAGTGTGTGTTTGGGAGCATGCTGGACTGCTCACAGGGGTAGATGAGACATTGAAAAAGATCAGCTAAAGAGACAGTGACAGGAGAAATGGGAGTTCCAGCACTCTCTGTCTCCTGCCTAATGTTCCTCCCCTTCCTCTGGAGTACCTCCCTGGTCAATTTGTGTCTGCAATCTCTTCTTCATATTATATCAGGTTGTAACATAAACTCTGCTTGATTAGAAAATGGATGATAGATAATAGAATAACCTCAAGATAATGTGAAATAGTTTTAGAAATGTTGCAAAATACACACGGTGACAGATTCACACACGTTTTATCACAACACAGAATGATACATAATGACTTAGGCTAGTGTAGGATTAGGCTAATGAATATTTTCTCTGGTGTTTTTCATACAGTTACAATGCCACCCCTACGATATTACAGTAATTGAAAAACATGGAGCCCATGAAAGAGCATATTTGACATGTGATGCTGTATGAGTTCCATAGAGGATCTAACACTAGTGAATCTGCAAGAAACATTCAGAGTTTATGGAAATAATTATGCGAGTGAATGGATGTGTAGGAGATGGTTTAAGAAGTTCAGAAATGGAGACTTCAGTCTGAAAGATTATCAATGAACAGGATGACCAAATGAGTTCAATGAGTTGCTGAAAGCACAATGGTAACTGCAAGAGAATTTTGCCTGCAACTCAGTGTTAGCCATATGACCATTCATCATTATTTGAAGCTGTTAGGAAAAGTAGTGATGGTTGGAAAATGGGTTCCACATGATATGTCACAAGCGAATCTTCAACATCGAATTGATATTTGCACATCACTGCATTCTTGGCAACTGCAGGGACCATTTTTTAATTGGATCATCATTGGGGATGAAAAATGGGTCCTCTATAACAATATTAAGCATCAACATCAGTGGCTTAGCCATGAAACAAAGCCTGAACCTCAGCAAAGGAATGGACCCCATCCAAAGAAAATTTTGCTATGTGTTTGGTGGGATATGCAAGGAATTATTCATTTTGAGCTTCTGCCAGATAACCAAATAATCACAGCTGAAGTCTACTGCCAACTCCAATGATTGAAGATGGCATTACAAGAAAAATGTCCTGCATTAATTAATTACAGAGGTGTTCTATTCCACCAGGATAACGTGCGCCCTCACACTGCTCGAATCACCACAGCCCAATTGGAGGCATTTTGGTTGGGAAAAAAATGCCTCATCCACCTTATTCTCCAGACATCGCACCTTCAGACTACCATTTATTCAGAAGTCTGCAACACCACCTAGATGGACAAAAGTTGCAATCCAGGGAAGCTATTGAAAATAAAGTGGTTACTTTTTTTAACTCGAAACCAAGGGATTTCTTCAAACATGGCATAAAAAAACTTTTCTACAAGTGGAAGGAGGTTATAGAAAAAGCAGGGAATTATATTGATGATTAATTTGTCATTATGTCATTTAATTTTTGTTGTGAATAACTAAAAATTCGAGCAAATTTGTCCTTATAAGTCATTTAATTTTTGTTCTAAATGAACTAAAAAATTGAGCAGAATATATGTTACAACCTTATATATATATATCCTTGCTCAAATGATTCTCACTGTAAACTCATAGATGAGTATTATAGTAAGATAGTATCCCTGTTAAGAGAAGCAGGAAGCGCCTTGATTAAATCTTACAACTATCATACTAAGATTATTCCTGGATGGAATGATTTTATTGCCCCCCTGAAGAGGGAATCAAAAGATGCCTATGATTTGTGGTGCATTCATGGTAGACTAGATTAGGATTAGGGGTTAGTATAAGGCAGCCATAAGGCGATGTAAACAGGAAGAGGAGTCTATTTGAGCATCAAAAGCCTGTGAAGCTTCCATAAATAACAATAACAACAAATTTTAGAAATTTGTTAAGAATGAAATGGGTGTTAAAAGTGTCCTCCCTCCGACAATTGATGGGGTGTCAGGGGAGGATGAAATTGCAAAGCTGTGGAAAAACCACTACTCTAACATTCTTAACAGTGTGAGTGGGGATAATCTTAAGATAGATTGTAGCAAAATGCCTGTGAGAGTGATGCCTGTGAGAGTGATAAGTGAAAATACTTTGATATCAGTTCCTGAAGTAAAGAGGTTAATTAAAGAATTAAAGACTGGTTCTGCATCAGGGGTAGATGACCTATCGAATGAACACTTAAAATATGCCAATGATGTAGTATATCTCCATATATCATTGCTCTTATCAGCCATGCTTGCTCATAGCCATATCCCTGCAGAGTTCATGAGGGTATATATCTTGCCCTTGACCAAAAATAAGTATGGAGACATTCTGTACAGCAATAATTACAGGCCTATTGCTCTCACTTCCTGCTTCTCAAAACTACTAGAAAAACTCTTGTTACTCCAATTAAATGATTATCTATGGACATCTAATCAGTTTGGTTTTGAAAGGTCCCACTCAACTGACCTGTGTATCTATGTACTTAAAGAAACAATATCTAAATACATTGACAGTAATTCAACTATTTATAGCTGTTTCCTAGATATAAGCAAGGCATATGATAGAGTGAACCACAATATTTTATTTAAAAAACTAGAAGACGGGAAGGTTCCTATGTACATATTAAATTTATTGAAATTTTGGTGTTCCCACTAACCTTTCACTGTTAGGTGAGGCAATGTACTATCCGAATATTTTGGCTCCTCTTGCGGGGTAAGACAAGGCCCTTTGCTCTCCCCTATGCTGTTTAATGTGTATATTGATGGATTAATTGCTTCACTTAATGAGGCAACAGTGGGATGTTGTATAGATAGCACATGGATAAATAACTTAGTTTATGCCAATGATATGGTGTTAATAAGTCCCTCTGTTAAAGGTCTGGATCAGCTACTAAAGTCTGTGAAGTGTATTCGCAGAAACATGATATTCTTTTTAATGTTACAAAAACTAAGGTTATGCAATTTCATCCTAAAAGTTATAATCAGCCAGCTGACATTAGGCTTAATATGAAAGGTGAAGTAATTGAGGAAGTACAAGAGTTTAAGTATTTTGGTCAAACTATTACCAGCTCCTTATGTGATGACTCAGATATAAGAAAACAATCTCAAAGCTTTTGTGCTAAAGCATATACGACTATAAGCAACTTCCAGTTCTGTACAAGTGAAGCTAATGACACACTCTTTCATACTTTCTGCAGTAATATATACAGACAGCAACTCTGGGTGAATTATAAAAAAGGTTCTGGCAAAACTCTAAATTTGCTGTACAACAGGTCTTTTAAACTCTTACATAAATTACCCCGCCCCAGATGCTCAGTTTCGCAAATGTTTTCTACCCACATTGTCCAGAGCTTCCCAGCAGTAACAAGACATGCTCAATACAATCTAATGCAAAGAATTAAAAAATCAACCAACCCGATTATCCAAGCTATCCATGAGTCCTGCTGTTTATCTAAGCTATGGATTTCTTGGTATGAAAAAATCTCTCTGTAGCTTTACTTAACTTTGACATTACAGTATTATTTCTAATCAATTGTATATATTTTTATCCTTAGTATGTGAACTGTCATTGTATTAGTAATATTTGTCATATGGACTATCGTCTGCCAATAAACCTTTTCATTTTCATATATATATATATATATATATATATATGATACACACAGACCGTGCATGGAACAAGGAACTCTTCTGGGATAATTAAATCCACTATAGTCCGAATAAGTAATGGTAAATGACAAATACCATAGTTTTTCTTTTTCATGATGCTAGCCCAACGGCAGCGAGTCTTTTGCTTATATTGAGGTTCTAAATGTAGCAGGGCTAGGCTGCTTTAAACTCTAGATCCATGTCCCAAAGCTAGATCCTGTCTGCTTTGCAGATAGCTGGTGAGGGAAGCTATATTTATGGGACCTCTTTGCGAGTGACCCGTAGCCCACATCAGGCTAGCATCATGAAAAAGAAAAACTATGGTATTTGTCATTTACCATTACTTATTCAGACTATAATGGGTTTAATTATCCCAGAAGAGTTCCTTGTTCCATGCACGGTCTGTGTGTATCATAAAAAAAACCTCAGGGGACTATTCTGAGTTCATTCCCATATATATATATATGTATGTATAGAAACGACCTAAGTATAGAGGAGTGTTCTGCACACGAGGAAGAGAAATAACGAACAAATGAAAAATGAGGTAACCACCCGGGAATCGAACCCAGGATCTTCCGATTGCTGGTCAGATATGCTATCCACTACACCACAGGCCTCGATCAGTCAGAAGTCGTAATTCTCCTACATAGGGCAGAAACCAATGCCTTGAGAGGGCACCCTCGCAAATCATGAATATGTACATTTAACTGCAATGACCACGCAGTATATTAATGTATAGAAACAACGTAAGTATAGAGGAGTGTTCTGCACACGAGGAAGAGAAATAACGAACAAATGAAAAATGAGGTAACCGCAGTTAAATGTACATATTCACGATTTGCGAGGGTGCCCTCTCAAGGCATTGGTTTCTGCCCTATGTAGGAGAATTACGACTTCTGGCTGATCGAGGCCTGTGGTGTAGTGGATAGCATATCTGACCGGCAATCAGAAGATCCTGGGTTCGATTCCCGGGTGGTTACATCATTTTTCATTTGTTCGTTATTTCTCTTCCTCGTGTGCAGAACACTCCTCTATACTTACGTCGTTTCTATACATTAATATACTGCATGGTCATTGCAGTTAAATGTACATATTCACGATTTGCGAGGGTGCCCTCTCAAGGCATTGGTTTCTGCCCTATGTAGGAGAATTACGACTTCTGACTGATCAAGGCCTATGGTGTAGTGGATAGCATATCTGACCGGCAATCAGAAGATCCTGGGTTCAATTCCCGGGCGGTTACCTCATTTTTCATTTGTTCGTTATTTCTCTTCCTCATGTGCAGAACACTCCTCTATACTTATGTCGTTTCTATACATTAATATACTGCATGGTCATTGCAGTTATATATATATATATATATATATATATATATATATATATATATATGCATATATAACTGCAATGACCGCGCAGTATATAAATGAATAGAAACGACATAAGTGTTAACACTTATGTCGTTTCTATTCATTTATATACTGCACGTTCATTGCAGTTATATGCGCATATTCACGATTTGCGAGGGTGCCCTCTCAGGGCATTGGTTTCTGCCCTATGTGGGAGAATTTCGATTTGTGATTGAGTGAGGTCCGTAGCATAATGGTAGAGCGTCCAACCGGCAATTGGAAGGCCCTGGGTTCGATTCCTGGGCGGTTCGCCTCATTTTTCATTATTCGTTATCTCTCCTCCTCGTGTGCAGAAACGTTCCTTACACTTATGTCGTTTCTATTCATATATATATTATATATATATATATATATATATATATATATATAATTATATATATATATATATATATATATACAGGGCGTCCCAAAAAAATGTATACACACTTTAACAGCTGATAGCTCAATTGATGTTTCTTTCTTTCCAAGTTAAACCCATTAGAATTAATAATGGCAGTCAGACTAAGCTTTGAACAAAGGAAATTCATTCTAAAATGCTACTGGAAGTGTGAAAACGCAGTTGAAGTGCAAAGACAGTTTAGGAGGGAGTTTCAAACAGATCCACCAACGCGACTTACCATCACTCGAATTAGAGATAAGTTTGAAGCCGATGGAACTGTTCAGAATGTCCACAAGAAGCGTTCCGGAAGACCACGGACATCGACAAGCCACACAAAGCAAGAAAGAGTACTGGAAACGTATCACCAAAGTCCAAGAAAATCTGTGCGGCAAGCGAGTCGTGAGGTAGGAATTTCAGAATCGTCTGTCCAACGCATTTTGAAGCGCTGTCAATGGAAAAGTTACATTCCAAGATTAGTCCATGCTATTAATGAAGATGATCCGGACCGAAGAGTGGAGTATTGCGAGTGGTACTTGGCACGATGTGGATGTGGATTGGACGAAGGGGTTTCGTAGAATACCCTCCGCGTTCATCAGACCTCACACCACTAGACTTTTTTTTAATGGGGATACTTAAAAGACAAAGTCTATGCTATAAAACCTGCAACAGTCGCTGAATTGAGAGCAGCCATTGAACAAGAATGCACACAAATACCAAACGAAATGTTTCGTGATGTTTGCGATTCCATTGCTTCGCGTTATCAGCAGTGCCTGGACCAGAACGGACGTCAGTTTGAAAACAGGCGTTGACAAAACAATTAAATAATGTCTGTAGATTCTATTACATTTTGAAAATGAAATGTATTTTAATAAACACTGCCTTTATAAGTATTTAAAGTGTGTATACATTTTTTTGGGACGCCCTGTATATATATATAACATCAGGTCATCCCATAAATAATGTCATTTTTTATGATAGATTAAGTTTAAACTAGTCTTACTCAGTTTAAGCATAAATTTTCTGAAGGTTATATCTAAGAGAGCTATTGTGTTTCACTACATACTTTACAGACCTTGACCAGTGAAGACGTGTGTTTTTCTTTATGTGAACCCCTCAAAAACATGGCAGTATCAGAAGAGCATATCAGGCATATAATGCTTTGCGAGTTCAAAAAAGGGAATAGTGCTACTGAAGCAACGCAAAACATTCAGGATGTTTATGGCAATGATATTCTGCATATGAGGAAATGTCAAAGATGGTTTCAAAAGTTTAGGAATGGTGACTGCTGTTTGACAGATGCAGCACGCTCTGGATGCCCTGCTGAGTTTGATGATGACCTGCTGTTAGCCGCACTTGAAGAAGACTTCAACAACTGTCGAAGAATTGGCCCAGAAACTCAATTCATCCCTGTCCACCATCCATTGACATTTGCAACAACTTGGGAAAGTGCCTAAGTTAGGAAAATGCGTGCCACATGAATTGTCAGTCGACAATCTGAGGGTGCGGGTAAACATTAGCACAGCTCTTCATTCCCGTGAACTCCAAGATCCGTTTTTGCACCATTTAGTGATGGTGATGAAAAGTGGATACTGTACCAGAATGTTAAGCGCCATCGACAGTGGGTTTGTGCTGGAGAACCAGCGACACCACAGCCAAAACCAAATCTTCACCCTCGGAAGGTGTTGCTTAGTGTTTGGTGGGATAAAGGTGGTGTAATACACTTTGAAACCTTACCACACAACCAAACAATCACCACTCAAGTCTACTGTCAACAACTGGATTGATTGAACACTGCACTAAAAGAAGAGAGATCTTCTTTGGTTAATCGGAAAGGAATTGTGTTCCACCATGACAACGCACTTCCTCATACCACTCGGATCACTTCTGCAAAAATTGAGGAGCTTGGGTGGGAAAAACTTCCACATCCTCCATATTCTCCAGACCTTGCACCTTCAGATTATCATCTCTTCAGGAGTCTGCAAAACTATCTTGATGAGAAACAAACAGTATACTTCTTTAGATGATTTGCACACCAGTCTTTGTACATTTTTTGCCTCAAAACCACCTGAATTTTATAAACATGGCATTGAAAAGCTTGTAGGACGTTGGCAGAGTGTCATTGATTCCGATGGAAAATATATACTAGATTAAAAAGTTTCAGTTGTTTTTTTTTTGTCCTTCAAATTCCAATCTAAAAAATGACATTACTTATGGGATGACCTGATATACATATATGATGAATAAAACCATGAAGGAAAGGAAACACAGAATGGTGCTCAAGTGCTTTTGTCTAATGACATCCTCAGGAATGCTTTAGTACATAAAGAGTTACAGCCTATATATAGGTTACAAAAAAAATATATATACAATAAACAGAGAAAAAAAATAAAGGATTGTGGGAGGAGCATACAACAAGAATGAGCTTCTCCAGGACCCCGCCACATTGAGCAAACTTAGGAAGAACCCGCAGGATGATTTCATCAAATCATTCAATAGTGGCTTGAAACGCATTCTCAAAGATCATAAGGACTTAATTTCGCTTTTCATATCCACTTCACCTTCTCTTCCCTACCTTTACGGTCTTATTAAAACCAACAAACCTGGCAACCCTATGCACCCTATTATTAGCTCAGTGGGCTCTATTACTTATAAACTCTCCAAATGGCTTGTCAAAGTCTTGTCCCCCATTCTTGAAACTATCTCTGATTCACATGTAAAAAATTCCATGAATCTTACTGAAAAATTGAATAATGCACATACTGAAATCAACGATAGATTGATCAGTTTTGACATTTGTTCATTGTTTACAAAAGTGCTGATTGACGATATGCTTGACTTTCTCTCCCGAAAATTACATAAGTATAACCTGCCACTACCTGCACACATTGTTTTGGAACTTACTAAACTTTGCATCAAAGACTGTAAATTCACTTTCAATAACAAGTATTATCAACAGGTTTTTGGGATGGCCATGGGCAACCCCTTGTTGCCCCTCCTCTCCAATATTTACATGGAGTTTTTCAAAATTACTTACATTCCGAGAATCCTGGGGGCTGGCATCCCATGATTGCGGTACGTTGACAATATTTTGTGTATCTGGCCCATGAATTGTGACCTGGATGACTTCCTCCTTCAGTTAAATTATCAAGTCCCCTCCATTAAGTTTACTTTAAAAGTGGAACAAAACAACTCAATCCCATTTTTGGATGTGTGTGTACAAAGGGAAAGCCCAGGTTTTAAGTTTAGTATCTATCAGAAAAAACAAACAATTTGTCCTACATACACTTTTACTCAGGACATGACACCCCCACTAAGAAGGCCATTTTTTCTTCAATGTTTCTCCATGCCCTTAGGATCGCCAGTACGAAATACATCAATGCCGAATTGGAAAAAATCAACGGTATTGGAAGTGATCTGTGTTACCCACCTGCGTTTATGGAATCTTGTCTCAACAAGGCAAAACAAACCTTCTATCATGTGAATAATAACACTCGTACTTTGTCAAAGAATTATTTTAGTACTTCCATTTTTCCCGGGCTTTTTAGGCATTGCTAATGTACTTAAACTTTTGGATATTAAATGTAGTATTTTCATATAACAATATTGTGAAAAATATCATAATAAAAAAATAGCCCTACCAATAATTCAGGCATTATCTATAAAATTGGTTGTAAACAATGTGATTCCTTTTACATAGGTCAGACGGGAAAGGATTTTCACACACGTGTAAAACAGCATCAATATTCCGTTAGAACGGGACAGTCATCCAGTGCCCTTTTTGTCCATTTGTCAGAGTTATCCCACTGTATTGATTGGAATAATGCTTCAGTTTTGTTTCACTCTAGCAACATTGTTAATAGAAATATTCTTGAGTCTGCCATTATCCAACTTACAAATAACTTCAACATAAGCAAAGGTCTTTTTCAACTTGATCCCGTTGTTTTGAATTCGTTCAGAACAGATTAG
>JAJOZX010018153.1:0-39008 GCA_023014485.1 Bathynomus jamesi
CAGATACAACAAATCGATGAATCGGTACAGAATTTTAATACCGATTCATCGATTTGTAGTACCTGGTATTCCATGCATTAAAACCAAGTTCACCCTCTTGTTTATTGTAATTTCGCAGCTATCCCCTACCTAAAAGAAAAAAAATATATATAATCAACACTGACAATTCCTATGATGCGCGACTTTTGCGCCACCCTGTGTGTATATATATATATATATATATATATATATATATGGGATGAATTTCACACTTAAACACGTGAAAAAAAATTATTCAAAGGCCTTTCGTGTATTTCTGAATACACGAAAGGCCTTAGAATAATTTTTTTCCTTGTGGGTTTTGGTTTTTTGCTTAAAATATAATAGTTACCCCTTTTTCTTTGATGTATTCAATCTGACGTAAAGGCAGCTAGTCTTTTGCTTATATTGAGGTTCTAAATGTAGCTGGGCTAGGCTGCTTTAAACCCTAGATCCTGTCCCAAAGCTGGATGGATCCTATCTACTTTGCAGATAGCTGGTGAGGGAAGCTATATTTTTGGGACCTCTTTGCAAGTGACCCGTTGCCCACGTCGGGCTAGTATCATGAAAAAGAAAAGCTATGGTATTTGTCATTTACCATTACTTATTTGGACTATAGTGGATTTAATTATCCTAGAAGAGTTCCTTGTTCCATGCACGGTCTGTGTGTATCATAAAAAACCTCAGGGAACCATTCTGAGTTCATTCTCATATATATATATATATATATATATAATATATATATAATATATATATAATATATATACACCTTGGTTGAATGGTTTGTTCTTAGGGAAGCGTAGCTTAGCGAGGAATAGGAGGACGAAAAGATGGTACATGTTTATTAACAGACGTTTCGGAAAAATTCAATTTCCATCATCAGTGCTAAAAAGTTTAAAAACAAATAGAAATAAATAAGTATAATAAATAGAAACGAACAACAAATTAAAATGGCGCAACAATTAGCGAGAATTAATAGCAAGTTACAATAGATATTAAATTAAAAGATTAAAAATTAAATGATATAAATTATAAAAGTATGGACAATAAGTAAAATATAAAACGGTTTAGGTGAAACAGAATTGAAGGGTTTCTTACCAGATTGTTAACGTAATGAGACTAATTATACAGAAGATTGGGAATGGTTGCCTGTTGAAAGAATTCCATATTGGGAAGATGGAGCCGGGCGGAGTGATGGTGGATTTCTTTTGAGAGTTTATTTGGCAATGTTTAAATTGAAAGCGGAACTGTAATCGTTGAGGGTTGGCTGGATACTGAGGATATAAAGGGACTCAAGTATGCGGAGGTCGATTAGTTGGTTGGCTGAATTAATGATTTTGAAATTGGAGGAAAGTAACGGGTGGTTGTGGAGGTGGCAGTGATCCCTTATTGCTGATTTGGAGGGTTTGTTCAAGGGTTGTGAAGTTCTTGTAGAAATCCCACGATGCTCGTCCACTCTAGTTTGATATTGGCGGATGGTACTGCCAATATAGTTCGCTTTGCAGCGAACACAATTAAAAGCGTAGATGGTGGACGAAGCAAGTGGCTGGGGTGTTTTTTCTTTATGGTTGAGGTAAGATTTGATACTATCGTTGTTGGTGAAAGCGAAATGAAATTTAATTTGGGGGTAAAGCGGGGTGAGTAAGAGACGGAGTTCTGAAAGTATTTTGTGGCTAATGTGGTCGTAATAGGGGAATGAAAAATATTGTACGTCTTTTTTAACAGTGGGAACTTTATGGGGGGGTTGATAAATATATCACTGGTATGCATATGAAATTTTTTTGTCTGCTGTGAGAGTTTTTTCAACTCATATTATATAATTCGACCATGCTGAATTCGAAAATGACATTGGTTTTCCTCAATCAGGTCAGGTTTTTCTCTATTGGCCATTTATTATAAGTCCAATTTTATCCCCAAATTTATTGATTTTTTTAGCTTAAACACTGTAGATACGAGTAATATTATAAGAACACTCGTGAAAAATGAAAACATTGTGTGAATAAATACTTTTATTCATACAATGAATATGGAAAAAAGTTTATTGAGGAAGGAATGAAGTTTTTTTGGCTTTCCGTCTGTTTTTCTTCGGGCACGTCTCGCTTCAAACACCAGCAATAGTCCGCCAGCATATTGATATCCCAGTTTCCCTGGTACCTCTCTTCCATTATTTTGATATCTTGGTGAAATCGTTCACCCTGTTCCTCACTATAATCCCCGCAATTTTCAGGAAAATAGTCCAAGTGGGACCACAAAAAGTGCATTTTTATGGACATGCGCGACCCATGAGCTTTGAAAGCTTCATCAAGTTTTCGACAACGGACTCGTATTCTGGACTTCTACGCTTGCCAAGAAAATCAGTGACAACTGATTTGAATGCCTGCCAGGCATTCTTCTCAGTTGGAGTCATTGCGTTTTCGAACTGAGTATCCTTGATCAAAGTTCGAATTTGAGGACCATCAAAAACCCCAGCATTTAGTTTAGCATCAGATATATGAGGAAATTTACTCTCGAGATATCGGAATGCTGAACCCTCCTTATTCATTGATTTGATGAAATTTTTCATCAAGCCCAGCTTAATATGAAGTGGTGGGAGCAAAATTTTTGTTGGTGGTACAAGGGGCACTGAAACGACATTATGCGACCCAGGTTCAAAATTCTCTCTGGATGCCCATTCACGCTGTGCATAGTGCTTCTCATCCGCTCGGCTATCCCATTTGCAGAGGAAACATGGGTATTTCGTGTATCCCCCTTGCATTCCCAATACAAATGCCACAATCTGAAAAAAAATGAAAATATTTAAAGAATTTAGAGAATTTGTTCTATCAGATAAAAAAATCTATGCATTGGACTGTATCACTTCTGTGGGAAGTTAAGTTCTTATACGCTCTCAAATAACCTTTGGAAAAACAACATAGTCAATATCAATAGTTTACTTATGATATTAGTATTACCTTCAAATCTCCACAGATCCTCCAGTTATGTTGGTCGTATACGAGAGCATCCAGTAAAATTTTCATGTTATCGTAGCTCTCAGTAAGTTGTACGGAATGTGCTACAGGGACTGATGCAACCCTATTCCCAATGTTGAGAAGTACTGCTTTCAAACTTCGTTTAGACGAGTCTATAAATAGCCTCCATTCTGATGCGTTATATAGCAGGCCCAAGGATTCGATTAGCCCCTCAACGTTGCAGCAGAACACTAAGGAAGAGGTATTTTCGTGCACTGCAAAAAACTTGCGGAATTCTTCCTCTCGTTTCCTATACCAGGAGAATGTTGTTCCCGGAGCCAGCAAGTTGTCCTCTCGAAGTTGTGAGCCCAAGATCTCGGCAGCTAATTTGGAAAGTCCTAAATCCCTGGTAAGATCATTAAGTTTGGCCTGGTTGAGAGGCCTCGGCTCATTTGAAGCGATATTTTGAGGTGTATATACGACTGGGACTGGTCATTGGCATTGGTCATTGATTCATCATCAGAATCATCGAAGTCCAGAGTTTGAGGTGGGTCGGGTATTGGAATTCCAGGACCATGGGGTACAGGTCTCATAGCAGAAGGAATGTCAGGGTATACAACAATGTGTTTATTCTTCTTGTTAACTCCTGAAAATAGAAACACAGAAACATGGATATAAAACTTGCATATGAAATAGAAGAAGCATTCAGACAGTGGCGGCTCGTGAGGGAAGGCTTCGGTCTGTAAGATATGAAATAGGTCGATGGAGTCTGTATATTTTCTTTCTTTTTCATTCATATTGTCCCTTCGGGGACAATATGAATGAAAAAGAAAGAAAATATACAATCATTGTATATGTAAATGTAACTTGTATAACAATATGTATGTGTAAATGTATTTTCTATAACAATATGTATATGTAAATGTATGATTACCATTATGGTGAATATTATGCTATATATGGTGAATATTACATTATGGTGAATATTATGTCAAGTTTCATACGAGGATTTCAAAATATTTAAGAAAAATAAATTTATAAGCCCACCTTGGAGGTTTGTCATGCAGAAATAGCAATCTGTCACGTGATCCTTTCCTTCTCTCCAAATCATGGGAATTCCAAAAGGCAAAGATTTCGCTCTGCCTTTGCTCCATCTTCTCAAATTTCAATGCACGTCTTGCAGCACATATGAGGGGCGAAATTTTTGTCCTGGTCCCCTTGCTTAATTCCAAAGTATGCTCTATACATTGTCTTCACAAATTTAGTGATTTGGGACTGGTTATTTGGCATGGTAACCGTCCCACATATGTAGCAGAATCTATTGGGATCATTTTTACACGCTCTATTCATTATGAAATATTTCATCTATATGCCTGAAAAGTAAAAAAAGATATTATACAAGTGAAACAAGTGATGATAGATGTTACTGTTCCAATTCCGCTTTGACAAAATCACGAAAAATTTTATTTTACTTATGAGGCCATAGCCGGATAACCTGAGCTTATTGAGAAAAACGGATTGCAGATTCGAAATCAGCAGGAAAAACTCTATAAGAACCACTTACAAAACCCTTGACAGCAAAATTGATGCATACCAGTGTATTATTAAGAACATTTCTGGTTAAAGACTGTAACAGATGTTTTGGGAAAGAGTTATTAATGCTGAAGTTAAGAATGAACTCTATTTCATGGTGAAAAGATAAGTACGAGGAGCAAAGATGGTAGGCACGGTGGATTAAAATTTTAATACTGTTTATTTTATATAGCAAAGGGATGTGGCTTAGGAAATTAGTACCCAGGCCTGTGTACGTGGGTTTTCGATATATGGAAGTGCTAAATTTGTTGTTTTGTTTAGTTATTGTAATATCTAGGAAGGGAAGGGTGTTATTGGATTCGTCTTCTTTGGTGAACTTAATGTTTTTATGTTGGGAATTAAGGTAGTTAAGAAAAAGGGGGGCGTGGTTGGCATTGTGAAAAAGGAGAAAGGTGTCATCAACGTATATTTTATATAGGTGTGGTTTATAATGAGGGGCAATGAAGTAGCCAGTTATTTTCGTGATGGCTGAGGAAGATGTTCGCTAAAGTGGCACTTAAGGGGGATCCCATAGCTAGTGAGTCGGTTTGTTGATAAAGTTGTTGGTTAAAGAAAAAATAGGTGTCTGAGGCGGCGAGCGTAAGCAGTTTGGTAAATTCATGTTTTGTTAGATTCAAAACTGTGTTCGGATTGTTGGCGAAAAGGCCTCCCTAAAATACATAAACCCAACTTACCCATTAGACCCATCTTTCGGCCTACACTACCCACAATTACAAACTAGCAAAATTTCTAATTCCCACTTTAACCCCCCTAACCCAAAACGAATACTCCGTCACCAACTCCTACGAATTCGCTAAAGAAATATGGACCATAAATAACTCAAATAACCTTCATATGCATAGTTTCGATATAGTATCTCTCTACACCAACGTTCCAATTAAAGAAGCCATCGATATCTGTATTAACAGCCTTTTCGCCAACAATCCGAACACAGTTTTGAATCTAACAAAACATGAATTTACCAAACTGCTTACGCTCGCCGCCTCAGACACCTATTTTTTCTTTAACCAACAACTTTATCAACAAACCGACTCACTAGCTATGGGATCCCCCTTAAGTGCCACTTTAGCGAACATCTTCCTCAGCCATCACGAAAATAACTGGCTACTTCATTGCCCCACTCATTATAAACCACACCTATATAAAAGATACGTTGATGACACCTTTCTCCTTTTTCACAATGCCAACCACGCCCCCCTTTTTCTTAACTACCTTAATTCCCAACATATAAACATTAAGTTCACCAAAGAAGACGAATCCAATAACACCCTTCCCTTCCTAGATATTACAATAACTAAACAAAACAACAAATTTAGCACTTCCATATATCGAAAACCCACGTACACAGGCCTGGGTACTAATTTCCTAAGCCACATCCCTTTGCTATATAAAATAAACAGTATTAAAATTTTAATCCACCGTGCCTACCATCTTTGCTCCTCGTACTTATCTTTTCACCATGAAATAGAGTTCATTCTTAACTTCAGCATTAATAACTCTTTCCCAAAACATCTGTTACAGTCTTTAACCAGAAATTTTCTTAATAATATTTATCAACCCCCCCCCCCTTAAAGTTCCCACTGTTAAAAAAGACGTACAATATTTTTCATTCCCCTATTACGACCACATTAGCCACAAAATACTTTCAGAACTCCGTCTCTTACTCACCCCGCTTTACCCCCAAATTAAATTTCATTTCGCTTTCACCAACAACGATAGTATCAAATCTTACCTCAACCATAAAGAAAAACACCCCAGCCACTTGCTTCGTCCACCATCTACGCTTTTAATTGTGTTCGCTGCAAAGCGAACTATATTGGCAGTACCATCCGCCAATATCAAACAAGAGTGGACGAGCATCGTGGGATTTCTACAAGAACTTCACAGCCCTTGAACAAACCCTCCAAATCAGCAATAAGGGATCACTGCCACCTCCACAACCACCCGTTACTTTCCTCCAATTTCAAAATCATTAATTCAGCCAACCAACTAATCGACCTCCGCATACTTGAGTCCCTTTATATCCTCAGTATCCAGCCAACCCTCAACGATTACAGTTCCGCTTTCAATTTAAACATTGCCAAATAAACTCTCAAAAGAAATCCACCATCACTCCGCCCGGCTCCATCTTCCCAATATGGAATTCTTTCAACAGGCAACCATTCCCAATCTTCTGTATAATTAGTCTCATTACGTTAACAATCTGGTAAGAAACCCTTCAATTCTGTTTCACCTAAACCGTTTTATATTTTACTTATTGTCCATACTTTTATAATTTATATCATTTAATTTTTAATCTTTTAATTTAATATCTATTGTAACTTGCTATTAATTCTCGCTAATTGTTGCGCCATTTTAATTTGTTTTTCGTTCCTATTTATTATACTTATTTATTTCTATTTGTTTTTAAACTTTTTAGCACTGATGATGGAAATTGAATTTTTCCGAAACGTCTGTTAATAAACATGTACCATCTTTTCGTCCTCCTATATATATATATACACATATATACACAGTAAACCCTCGTCCAACGCGTGTTTGTCCAGCACGAATTTGCTTATACAAGGAAAAATAAATGCGAACAATTATTTGCCGAAAGCAGAAAATTTTATTATACACAGTCCGCCAAACACCCTCTAATACAGTAGTACTGTACTCGTGCCAATGCGTGCTCTATCTAGTGTTTTCTCCTGCACTCTCCAACACCAACACTCCCGCATTTCCCTCCCTCTCGCGTCGCCCCTCGCATCACCCTTTGTCTCAGACCCGCTACCGCTTTAAGTTCAGTGAAGTTGTGTTGGATCGCTTTTGTCGTATTTTGCCGTTGTTTTGCTATTACCCTCAGACAGCAGTATGACATCAAAACGTAAAGCATCTGCAAGTGATAGTGAAGAGAAGAAAAGTTGTAAGGTTATGACATTAGCCGAAAAAATAAAGATTCTAGATAAGTCGCGTGGTAGTATGAGCATAACATCACTTGGCCGCGAGTATCACGTGAATGAGTCTACCATACGCACCATCCGAAAGAGTGAAGAAAAGATACGTGCTATTTTCATTTAATATATTTTTATTTATATGTAAATATCATTATGTTTATGATTTTATTATGTTCTAATTATATTCATTTGTGTGTGAATAAAAAGTCTACATATCTAAGTATTAATGGGAGCCTTTACTATACCCATTTATCCCATAAACTTGCAGTGGTTCCCAAAATGTGTTCCGCGTAACCCTGGGGTTTTGCGGAGGCTTAACAAGAGTTCCGTGACACGTTTTCTAATCAGTCTAATCAGGTCTTAATATTAAGGTCTATTGAAGGTCCTAATATTTATAAATAATTTTACCTTGTGGCTTTTTGTTAAATAATATTTTATATTCTTATTCTGACTTGAAATGGCACCATCGTGGATTTGGGATCACTAAATATTTTTCGCTAAAATTAAAATCTGCTAAGTATATGTAAATAAATTTTCGCTACTCGGCTACTGCAAAAGTGTAATTTGGCAGATTTTAATTTTAACGATGTTATAAAAGACTGGTTCTATTAGTACTGTTTTAAAATAAATATCATATAAATTCTGTCATAGTATTTAAAATTTGTCATATTATTTGTGACAAATTTTAATATATATATATTTTACTCGTGAGAATTTAACTGTAATTAATTTTGAGCAATATGTTTTCGCTAAAATTAAAATTTTCTAAGTTGCCAGTTGATTTGATGTGCACTTGTTTCGTAATTAATTGTGAACCAATCAGTATAACTATAGCCGTTGGCGTGGTGCACTGTCAAGTTAATTTCTGATAAGCTTTATTTACTTAAGTGTTTTCAGTGTAAAAATTTGTATTGTATTCATCACTAAAATCTGTAACCGACTTTTCTAGTCTATATATATATATATATATATATATATATATATATATATATATATCAGTGGCGATTCCTGCACTCGAGCTTCTCGGGCTGAGCCCGAGAGGCAAGGGGCAAGGAGAAGCATGAGAGATAAAATTGTGTATTTATAGATTTAAGTTTTTAAAAAATGTTTTAAATACAAATTGTAAAAATGGTTTTTGGCTGGTAGTATGTCATTATTTTTCTGTCTAGCCTTCGTCACGAAAAGCAAATTTTGAGTGCATTTAGATGCCCTTACTACCTATAAAAAAACTATATTGACACATTAAGTTTTCGTGTAATCTTTCAAGATCCTTTACTCGGGCGCAAGACATTACGCCCGAGAAAGTATAAGTAATATCGTATATTTAAAGTTCTTTTAATGAATAATTATTTGCTTGCATACGGTTACATAATAGTCCTTCTTCTAATTCTCATTAAATAAAATATGTTTTTCCTCCTATTAATTTTTTTTATAAAGAAAAACATTTCAACTCGGGCTTATATCCTTCGGCTTTGTAGGGGCACAATTTTTAATTCTGGCGATACATGATAACTTTTTACATTTCAATAAGCGTAGCGTGCCTTCAACTGCCTTGGGCGGCAGTGCAGTTTGATTTTTGCCGCAATGTGAGGTTGTTCGCTTTTCTTAAATAATCTGATTTATTTTTAATATTAGAAGTATTCTTAATGCTTTACAAACTAAATACCCAAATGTAATTGACTCCAAATCCTTAGTTAACGAATTGAAATATCTTTATCGTGACAGTGACTTTAGAAAATGCAAATCTGCAAATGAAATTTTAGAAGTCTTTCACGAACTAGGATTATTGTCTGCGATGTCGGAAACCACAAAGCTGATTCAGCAACTTCTTACCATACCCGTAGCTTCTGTTTCAAATGAAAGAAGTTTCTCTGTTCTTGATCGAATTAGATCATATTTAAGAAACACAATGGCTCAAGAACGGCTCTCGTCCCTGGCTAGGATTTCAATTGAAAAAGAAATACTTATTGATTTAGAAAGCAAAAAGGAATTACATGACCGAATATTAAAGGAATTTGCTTTAAAACCAAGACGCTTGGACTTTATGTTCAAGTAAATAAAATTCAAATAATTTTTTTTACCGAGGTATATATTTATTTATTTATTTTATTGATAATCTTAAGTTATTGTCACGCATTTAAATGTCGGCTCATATGTAGACTTGAAAATTTAAAAAGAGCCCGAGTAGTCTTAAAGAGCTGGAGTCGCCACTGATATATATCTATATATATATATATATATATATATATATATATATATATATATATATATATATATATATATATATATATATGGAGTTGGGGTTCCGCGAAATAAAAACAAGTCTGTAAGGGTTCCGACAGTTAGTAAAGTTTGGGAACCACTGCCATAAAGTATTAAGTTTGTGATTTACCTAACGCGCCGTTCTCGAGGAACCTAACCCCCGAGTTAGACGAGGGTTTACTGTGTATATATATATATATATATATATATATACACAAACTCAGAATGGTTCCCTGAGAACATTATATGTTAAACACAAACCGTGCATGGAACAAGGAACTCTTCTGGGAAAATTAAATCCACTATAGTCCGAATAAGTAATGGTAAATGACAAATACCATAGTTTTTTCTTTTTCATGATTTTAGCCCGACGTGGGCAACGGGTCTCTCGCAAAGAGATCCCATAAATATAGCTTCCCTCACCAGCTAGCTATCTGCAAAGCAGACAGGATCCAGCTTTGGGACATGTCTGCTTTGCAGATAGCTGGTGAGGGAAGCTATATTTATGGGATCTCTTTGCGAGAGACCCGTTGCCACGTCGGGCTAAAATCATGAAAAAGAAAAAACTATGGTATTTGTCATTTACCATTACTTATTCGGACTATAGTGGATTTAATTTTCCCAGAAGAGTTCCTTGTTCCATGCACGGTTTGTGTTTAACATATATATAATATATATATATATATATATATATATATATATATATATATATATATATATATAATAGATGTGTGTGGGGTGTGTGTGTGTGGTTGTTTCCTAAAATAATAAATTACTATTATTATTATTATTATTACTTCATTGCAAAGTTAGTGATCCTGTTTTATTATTTAATCCAGGAAATGCCTGACATGGCATGAATGGTTGCAACCAGTAACACTACTTTTATGTAACTCTTTTAACAATTGTGACACTATTTCCTTCACCTATAAAAGAAAAAAACCAAAAACCGTTTTATATTTTCAGGAATTCCACTCCTAATTAGCGTACTTTTAGTCATGGTTTTTCTTGTGGCCTATAAAACTTCTCCTTTCGTTGTATTACGTAAAAGGTGTATTGAAAGTGTTCAGTATTTTATGTTGTTTAAATAATATTTACATAACCTGTTTGTGTGTGGAAATAAAATCGAAACAGCAGGAAACGAACATTAAAATTTATGGCAACCAGAAACTATTATGAAAAATCTATTTAATGATATTAATCTCTATTTATATTATCCTTAACGATGAATAAATAAAGGGAGTATACACAGTACATCGTAAAAAATTGACAAAACTTATCGCAATGGATCTATTTTTTTCTTTCCCTTTTACACAATATTTTTTAAGTATTTATGCTGAATTGTCTTCAGTAAGGCGTCTTTTGCGAAGTTATCGTCGACTGTACAGCTATAATTTGGGAGAATCTGCTCCACCGTAAATAACACGTGAAATGCATAGAAGTTCATTGAATTACGTTGTACTGTACTGAAGAATTTACTAACGTCATCCAACAGTCTCGTAAAGCCCAAAGACGTTGTCAATACGGCAGTTGTTGAGAGCGAATGAAAAAATAAATCATATAACGGTAATAACTTCATTTAAATATAAAACACGTGTGAAAACTTTACAAGACAATATTTTTATTTCTTAAAAGATATTTTAATATATGTATTTAAGATTTTATCATACATCAGGAAAATATTTGGTGAATCTGTTTCAAGGATTATTGTGCCGAGAACGAAAACGTGACCAGTTAACACACCTGTTAATGGATTTTGCTCCCTTTGAACTTTTTCGCCATGCTAAATATTAATCACATATACATGATTCAGATAAGCAAGTTACTTTCATTAATTTAACTAATATATATATATATATATTTTTTTTTTTTTTTTTTATTTAAAGTTAAAATGACATATTATTTCAAAGTACCTTCTTTGAATCGTTTCATTATCTCGTGTAGAAGGAAAGTTCAGAGGAAACGAAAGTTTTTGCCAGGTGTGTTTCTCTCTCTCTCTCTCTCTCTCTCTCTCTGGAAAATACCTATTCTGAGATAGTTTTAAGAAAGAGTTTAAGCGCTTTATATAGAGATAGTTTGTAAGTCGTGCAATAATGTATATTTATAGCTATGATTTAAGTGTATATGTACGACTTAAAATTGATAATTCACTGGTCTACAAATTTTGAAAAAGTTTGTGCTTTGGAGATAAAATGTGTTTCCTATTATGGATTTTGGGGTGCTGAAAACGAATATGACCATAAAAACAGTCGATTGGCTACAGTTTCCAAGAAAATTTAAGTTCCACATTTTGCGTATATTTATACCATATATTAGTAACATACCTGTATAATGCAGTCACTTATATTGATTCAACCCGTCGCTTCTCTGCTTGTCTCTTGTATTCAACTTCTGGAGCATCTCTTGTTATTGCCCAGCAGTAGTCTGCTAACAATGATGGACTCCATTTTCCCTGGTAGCGTTTCTCCATCGCTGAGATATCCTGGTGGAAACGTTCACCATGTTCATCGCTGACTGCTCCGCAGTTGGCCGGAAAAAATTCCAGGTGCGAATGGAGGAATGCGAATGGAGGAAATGTATCTTTAAAGACATATTGCAGCCCATTTTTTGATAGGACAACAGCAGGTTTTCCACCAGCTCCCTGTAATTGTCAGCTTTGGTATTTCCGAGAAAATTGGTTGCTACTAACCGGAAAGCATTCCACGCTGTCTTCTTCTCACCACCTAGGATACAGTCGAACTCCTCATCTCTAAGAAGCTCGCGGATCTGTGGACCAACAAATACACCCTCCTTGATTTTTGCTTCACTGAGCTTTGGGAATTTACCACCGAGGTACTTAAAAGCTGCCCCCGTTTTATCCATAGCCTTAACAAAATTTTTCATGACGCCCAGTTTGATGTGTAAGGGTGGTAACAAAATCTTGCTCGATTCTACAAGTGGAGGATACCGAACATTTTTTGTTCCAGGTTCCAATGAGTGTCGGAGTGGCCAATCCTTCTTGATATAATGAGAAGTCCTAGCCCGACTATCCCATTCACACAGAAAACAGCAATACTTAGTGTAGCCCGGCTGCAGTCCAAGCACGATAGCAACAACTTTCAAGTCACCACAAACCTGCCACTGATGTTTGCCATAGTTTATGCAGTTCTAAAGTTGCAAATTCATGTTGTCATACGTTTCCTTCATGTGGACTGCATGACCAACTGAAATTGATGGCAATACGTTGCCAACCTGCAACAGAACAGCTTTTAGACTCAACTTCGATGAATCAATGAACATTCTCCACTCATCAGGATTGTAAATAATGTTGAGAGCTGCCATCAGACCATCGATGTCGTTGCAAGCTAAAAGGTCACCTTCCATGATGAAGAATGGGACAAAATCTTTTTGACGGTCACGAAACTTACGCACTCTAGCATTTTCAGCGAGGAGATTCCGCTGCTGCAATCTGGAGCCCAACAGCTCTGCCTTACTCTTTGGCAGTTCTAAATCTCTGATAAGGTCGTTTAATTCATTCTGAGTTATCATGTACGGTTTAGAAGATGTCAAGTTATAAACAAATTCAGGGTCTTGTGAAGTTGAAGGCTCACAAGTTTCGCAGGTTCCTTCATTCTCCTCGTCCTCTGACTCCAGGGAGAATGAGTGTGGGGGCTCAGGAACGGGTAGTCCTTCGCCGTGAGGTACCGGGCGTATAGCAGAGGTATATTCGGATATTGTAAAATCCACTTTTTATTCTTGCAAATACCTTCTTGACTGGAGGCACCATGCAGACGTAACAATTGCTGACATGATCTGTTGGTTCCCTCCACACCATTGGCACTGCAAAAGGCATAGATTTCCTTTTCCGATTCAACCACTGGCGAAGGTTTGTTGCACAAGTATTGCAGCATATGTGTGGGGCCCAGCTCTTGTCCTGATCTCTAATCTTACAGCCAAAATAAAGGTGATAGGCTTTCCTAATCACGGCGGTTTTAGCACGCTTTTGTGATGCAAAAGTCAATTCTCCACAAACATAACAGAAGTTATCTACACTGTTCACGCAATTACGAGGCATCTTTGTTCAAATTAGGCTGAAAAAAATTCAGTTTCAAAAGCAAACACTAAAAAGAGTTTGACAAGGGTGCACTGTATGACTTTCGCGAATGAACTGATGCTGTGGCGTAATATGTAGACGCCACATCGACGCCTTGACTCTACTGCGCATGCGCGTAGTTATATTTTTATTTATTTTAATAAATTAATGTAATTACATTGCATTTTAATAATTTCAAATTAGGTAAGGTTAAGTTAGGTTAGTATTCCATTTATATTAATATCAAAAACATTATGGGAAGCAATATGTTAAAATGATCCAATCTATTTCTTAATAAAAATTTACAAATACATAATGTAATAGATAAATTTAAAATTACATTTTTTATATATATATATATATATGCATTTAACTGCAATGACCACGCAGTATATAAATGAATAGAAACGACGTAAATAAGGAGCGTCTCTGCACACGGGGAAGAGAAATAACGAATAAATGAAAAATGAGGCGAACCGCCCGGGAATCGAACCCAGGGCCTTCCAATTGCCTTCATTTATTCGTTATTCTCTTCCCCGTGTGCAGAGACGCTCCTTATTTACGTCGTTTCTATTCATTTATATACTGCGTGGTCATTGTAGTTAAATGCACATATTCACGATTTGCGAGGGTGCCCTCTCAGGGCATTGGTTTCTGCCCTATGTAGGAGAATTTCGATTTATGATTGATCGAGGTCCGTAGTGTAATGGTAGCGCATCCAACCGGCAATTGGAAGGCCCTGGGTTCGATTCCCGGGCGGTTCGCCTCATTTTTCATTTATTCGTTATTTCTCTTCCCCGTGTGCAGAGACGCTCCTTATTTACGTCGTTTCTATTCATTTATATACTGCGTGGTCATTGCAGTTAAATGCACATATTCACGATTTGCGAGGGTGCCCTCTCAGGGCATTGGTTTCTGCCGTATGTAGGAGAATTTCGATTTAGGATTGATCGAGGTCCGTAGTGTAATGGTAGCGCATCCAACCGGCAATTGGAAGGCCCTGGGTTTCGATTCCCGGGCGGTTCGCTCATTTTCATTTATTCGTTATTTCTCTTCCCCGTGTGCAGAGACGCTCCTTATTTACGTCGTTTCTATTCATTTATATACGGCGTGGTCATTGCAGTTAAATGCACATATTCACGATTTGCGAGGGTGCCCTCTCAGGGCATTGGTTTCTGCCGTATGTAGGAGAATTTCGATTTAGGATTGATCGAGGTCCGTAGTGTAATGGTAGCGCATCAACCGCAATTGGAAGGCCCTGGTTCGATTCCGGGCGGTTCGCCTCATTTTCATTTATCGTTATTTCTCTTCCCCGTGTGCAGAGACGCTCCTTATTTACGTCGTTTCTATTCATTTATATACTGCGTGGTCATTGCAGTTAAATGCACATATTCACGATTTGCGAGGGTGCCCTCTCAGGGCATTGGTTTCTGCCCTATGTAGGAGAATTTCGATTTATGATTGATCGAGGTCCGTAGTGTAATGGTAGCGCATCCAACCGGCAATTGGAAGGCCTGGGTTCGATTCCCGGGCGGTTCGCCTCATTTTTCATTTATTCGTTATTTCTCTTCCCCGTGTGCAGAGACGCTCCTTATTTACGTCGTTTCTATTCATATATATATATATATATATATATATATATATATATATTACATTAATTTATTAAAATAAAAAAATATAACCGCGCATGCGCAGTAGAGTCAATGCGTCGATGTGTCACAGGCGTCTACATATTACGCGACAGATGCAGTCCAGTTAGTAGGGTGCAGGGTTGCCTGATATCTTTATAAATAGAGCCAATTGGCAATTTTAGGCATCATTTTCGTATTCAGTGACCCAAAATTAGTAAAGATTGACTTCTTTTATTTCCGAAGCATTTTGGCTGTAGACCAGTGATATAATTTGCAAAAATGGTGGAGCCGCGGATGATTTATCCGACTTGGCTAACCTCGATAGGATCGAGTGGCTCAAATTGCTAAAATGTAAAGTAATTTTGGATCAATGCCAAAATAGGCACCTGAAATCATTTTTAGGTGCTTAATCTGGGATTGAGGCAAAACACAGGTGCTTAATCTGGGATTGAGGAGAAAAAAATATAAACAGTTTTTAGAGATATAATTTCATTGTTTTTATCAATATTTGAAAAAATCAACTCTAACCTAACCTAACCTAACCTAACCTATATCTATACCAATTTATGTGGCAAGATAGATTTGCTTCAGATGGATTCAGAAACATTCGGGCTCATATTGCAGGAATTTATAGTATCTAAAATTTTTCTTTATTCATTAAACCACTTTAAACCTTTCATAACTTTGCCTTTATTACATTTGTAATAAACTTTGTATAAACAATAAATTTTGTAATCATCAGGGTTTTTTTATTTAATTCCTTGCAAGGTGCCTATTCTGGGATTGAGGTTGAACGCAGGTGCTTCATTCATCTGGGATTGAGGTACATCAGGTGCCTATTCTGGGATTGACCCGTAATTTTTAGTGAGTTGGTCTTACATTTGGAAAACAATAATTCAATCGGTAATTAAATTTTCTGTATATTCTGTCCGCAGTTATGAGATAAAAGGTAAACCTCTCATTGGTACAGTTTAATAATTAAATTTAATTACAAAAATAAATAGATCAATCTGAATACAAAGGAATTATATAAAAAACAAAAATTTATACACCAAATAATGCAATGTAAATATTACCATTTAAATTTTCCTAAACTGTTTCGGAAAGGTCATTTTGTTGCCCCTCTGTAATGACGGTGTACTCCATCAGTAGTTACTTGTTTTAAGCCTTGTTTTAAGCCCCTTTCAACTCAAGTTCTCAGTCGAAATTGGACTTTGTTGTTGGTTTTATAATATCAGTACGAGAAAAAAATAAAGATCCTTAGTTAATTAACTCTTTAAGGCGGGAAATTTTGTATTGTTAAGTTATGAATGGGTGTATTTGAAACGTCACCAATTTGTACCTGTCGTCCATAAAGGATTGTTTTATATATAGAATTTATTAAAAAAAATCCTCTTTAGTGTAATTCTGGTGACTTATTGACCCTATAAATAAAAACTTTTTACCTTCATATTATTAACCTTTATTCCTTTTTATTATGAGCGTCCGGTAACTCAGTGTTTACAGTGGCGGACTCTGAGCAGTAAGACTCTGGTTCGCTCCCGTTCTACTGGTTCCTGCCTTGAATTGAGTTGGCCCCTTACCTTGTTAATGCCCGGGCTAAAGATGACCTTTGGGGCACACTTCGGGGAAATGAGTTTACTCGGTGTTACCTTTTATCTTTTAATTATGACGTCAGCTGATGTAGCCAAAACCAAAGAAAAATCCTATATTGATATTACATTTTACATCCTTTTGGGAGAGGGACGAGAGCGGTTGAAGACACGACGCTTAAAATCCAGGCCAGATACGCGTAATTCAGCAAACAGGTACTGTTCCAATTACACAGATATTTAGCTACCTTTCATGAAAAGAATGGGATACCACCCCGGCTATCCAGCTCTCTCTCAACCACAAGAACCTTACATTTGTGATGTTCATCCTCTGATTCAGTGAACAGTAATTCATCATCAGTATGTGTGTGAGTTATAGAGTTACAGGCTAACAAAGACACCAAGTTCCACACTAGACTAGCACCAAGAAGGAAGAAGAAAAGTTAGAAATAGCAATGAAAAAATACTGAAAACTTGTACTTATCACTTATAGACTACAAAGCTTTCACACAGGAATAGTATTAATAGTAAAGTATAGAACAGACAAGGCTTTCTCCTTCCTCCGCCAGCCCTGCTGACAGAAAATAGTGTTAAAAGAAGATTTATAGGAAAGTAGGAGATTGAGGTGCGATATATTTCATTTTTTCCCCGCCCAAAACCATATTAGGTATTTTCTATGGTACTCTTTTTTGTTAGGCACCATTAAATGTATCTATGTAAGTGCACAGCCAGGAAGCTCATTTCTCCACTACGTAGGGGTAAGTGTTCCCATGGGTCACCTGAGCCAGAGCAGAAACAAGGTACGTGGCCGGATCAACCTCACCGGATGCCGGCGCGGCGGCTAGAAGGGAACCAGAGCCTCACCACTCAGAGTCTACCACAGTAACCACTGAGCCACTGGGCGCCCAGGTGTATATACTACACAACTAATTAAATATTCACAATCCTATCTAATTTAACCCTCAAATATTACAAAAGTGTTTTATTTCACGGCTTTTACCAACCTTCCTCCTGCAGAAGGCGTTCTAAGGCTTTCGCATATACTCTATCAAGCGTTTCTACTTTCTTTTTTATGTTGCTAATTGTTTTATTCAAACTTCCTTCTCTTATGGCGTCTTACATTTACTTTTCTCACTATTTATGAAAGTACCATGATAAGATATCTTCTATCGAAACACTTATGAAATACCCATTGCTAATGCTATTAATTTTTTTCTTCTATTTGGCAAACATTCCACATCCGTTCCATCGTCATTTCCTTTACGCCTAACAATTTTACGTCATACTTTATGAACTCCATCAACTTGCCTTCAACTTATACAGTAAATTCTTCAGCTGATATCTTCCCGCCTACTCTTCTACCCTACACCACCAAAATCAAGAGCGTGACATCTATATTCATTACCCGTTCTACGTCCCGAACTCTTTCCATTTCCTTCGAGCATGCCTATCTCGTGTGAACATAATTTTGTATGTTTCCCTTTATCAAATGATTATCAATTTCCATCAAAATGAATGTTACACTTTCTCTTCTGTATCTACTGCACTTCCATCTTGTTTCCTAAATTTTCATCTACTGTTTTTTTTCTCCTTTTTACTATACCTATACTTCCTTTTATCTTTCTTCGTACGCACTCTAATTCACTACATCTTGCCCCTTCGTCACGGCTGAGAAATATCTGAAGAAATTCTTTTCCACGTTACCATCTTTATACCATTGTTTTACCATGCAGTCATTTTTTACACTGAATTCCTTACATCGTCACATCCACAGTCTTTTTCTTGAATTTGTTTTCGTACTACCCGACACGAGAGAACCTCCAGTTTAATGTGGAAACCGAAACACGAGTCGCTACATCAACTGGATATAGAGAACGATCACACATATAATTACTGTCCAACCCTGATGTCAAATAACTTTGCCGATTTTACAGAAAGTGGTTTAACGATATGGCGTTAAATATTTTCTTTAACAGGTATTTCTACATTCCAATTATAATATCCTCATCAAAATTTTTTTTCTTTTCGTGATGATTTACTTATGTTAATAAAATGCAACTTTAATCGGTGTCTTTTCATTCTCGCTTGTTCTTCTCGAGGAGCTCATTAAACTCTTCCCACAGAATAATATATGATATACCTCTTAATTCATAAATAGCTTTCATATCACACATCCCTAAGCATTGATCACGTTAACAATTTCAAACTCTTCTCATTTCTGAGATCACTTTCTGTTGTTTATACTTTGCACAAGTATGGACGTCTTTGAAACAAAAATATGTATGTCATTATTCCTAAACTACCACGCTTTCCAATAACTCAAGGCTCAGGATCCACTCAACTTCTCCGCCAGTTAGAGTAGCAGTAGCATATACTACTCCCAGGACCAGACCCCGAATATAACTTCAACCCGGAAGAAATCAAACTGATAAACTCTTTCACTAAAATGGATAAAGTTCAAAAAATGAGATGTTAAGCCTTTTACTGTACATTCTCTAAATCTATAATGACAGACTTACTGGACTGACTGATTTAAGAGCGAAAGGTGAAGATTCAGAGGAAACTCAGACCCTTCCTTACTTAATCTGAAGTCCACTGAAACAAAATCCGATTGGTAGAAGACATCCGCAAAGGGACTTTCATACAGAGCTTACTTAATACTTCAATACAAAAAATGTGTAGAAGAATAAGAAAGGAAATAATTCCTTTGGGTATAATTGTAAAACAATCCATTTTATCATGGAAAGTGGTTTTTTTTATGCAGGAAGGAGGGGCCAAGGGCGAATGTCCGCAAAAATGCCGCTCCCATGGAGGAAGAAGAGAGCCAAAATCAAGGTCCAAGGCTTTTGGGATGCCTGGAGACTCTGCGTTTGAAACATTGAAGGTCATAGACAGAGGGAAAGATGGACTGATGAAGATTGTTTCAGAATTGATTGGTCGAGTAGATGGAAAATACCGATTAACCCTTGCGTTAGAGTTACAAAAGGAATGAAAATGTGTTGAAAGTCAGGTACTGCATGCTCTGCTTAAAGGAGGAGGTATGCAGTTAGAGAATTCAGAGGAGCAGAGTCCATTATAACAGCGATAGTAAAGAGACAGTGAAGCAACATTGCGGCGAAGCGAGAGAAGTTGAAGACAGTCAGTAAGAGGTGGGGAAATGATAAGACGAAAAGCCTTTGATTCAACCCGGTCAAATAGAGCTGTGTGGGTTGAGCCACCCCACACATGAGAAGTGTACTCCAACACAGGGGCTGACAAAACCCCTGTAGAGAGACAGCAACTGAGTGGAGCTGAAGAAACTGCGGAGCCGGTACAACACACTTACCAAACTGTTAGAAAATCTAGAAGAAAAAGAGCCATTGTTGTCCCAAGGCGATATGATAACTAAGCTAATTGATGCAGCATTGCTTGTATATATTAATGTGTATATATATTATCTCATAATTGTAAGGTTAGTGAAAAATTCACTTAATTTAGAACTAGCATTTTTGGGCTCTTGTGGCATCATTGTTTGGACACTTGTGGCATTTTTTTTGGGGCGCTGCGCCTCCTTCCTATTCGTTTGTTGAATGCGACACTTACAGGGCGTGGTCTTATAGAGAGCTCTCTTGCAATTCAGTTTGGTTGTTTAGATACAAGATTGTTGCATCGTGCAATGGTGCAGGTTGTGTTGTTGTTGCAAGGTTTAGAAGGAAGACCATAAATAGTGCCCATTTTGTTTTTATCTTAATTTTATGCAACTGAGGCCCAAGGTAGGCCCACATCGAGTCAACAACCCTGAGGTAGGACCTAATAGGACCTTCAAGTCCATAAATTTTTAGTCTAGCTTAAGTTGGGCTGTAGTTAAACTGGCCCTTCATAGCTTGGCCGTTCACGGCTCAGCTGGGATTCTGAACGCAATAAAAATAAAAAAAAATAACATGGTCCTTCGAAACCTAATTCTAGCACAAGACTGAGTCAGTGACTATTTTCCGGCAAAGTTCTGATTGTGCAAATTGTAGCCCAAGTTAGGCATAGACGGGTTGAGCATAATTGAGTTAAGGTCCCAGGGTAGAAAGTTTGGTCGCCCAATTGCGAAACTTAGCCACTCGTCTGTCGTTTTTTTTGGGCCTACATTTTTACCGGTTTGGTTAATTTTGGTTTATTATTCGTAGGCGAAGGTTGCAGACTTCAGTGCGCCAGTTACTTGGGTGGAAAATTTGATATTCCATACTGGTGGTTGGTCAGTACCCCAACCAAGCAATTCAGTTTATTTAAAAAAGCAAAATTGAGTTTGATAGTTTGGTTAAGTATTTTTGCCAATTCAGCTTATTTGGCATTGAGCCCAATTGTTGTTTGCATGAAGATGAGTGCAGCTGAATTGAACAAGTTTAAAAAAAGGAGAAGCGCCTACAAGGTCTAAATACAAAGGTCATTGCCACTATAGATTCTGCCATAGAGCAAGAAGATTTAAGCTTAGTGACTGCGCAGCTATCCATATTAGAAACTAAAAAGGTTGCTCTAAGCGAAGTAAATGTTAAAATTGAGGCTCTTATAGAAGAGGATGAAATAGAAAATAACATAATTTACTTTGAAGAGATTATTGATGATATAATTAAAGTATGCCACAGAGCAAAAGAGTTTAGCAGCTCAGTACAGTTAGAGACCAGGTCTAATAATGAAACACAACCCTCAACAAATGGTGTTTGTGAAGTTAAGGTTAACAGATCTGCAGTTCAATTACCGAGGCTTGTACTCAAAACATTTTCTGGGAGTATTCAGGAATGGCAAGGATGGGCAGACAGTTTTCAATAGCAGTTCATTCTAGTCAAGTGTTAAGTGCGGTGGAGAAGTTTAATTATTTGCAGTCCCTCTTGGAAGGGGAGGCAGCAAAGACAATAGCAGGATTAGCATTAACAGAGGCTAATTATAATGTGGCTTGGGATATATTAAAGAAACGGTTTGGTAAGCCAGAGGTTTTAATTAAAAGCCACCTCCGCGAACTTTTAGCTATACCTCCTGTTAATAATCCGAATAGTGTCAAGGAGTTAGGTAGCCCTGTTCAAAAATCAACCTTTTCTTATTTTCATAGGTTTCTGTACTTTTTCCCATGCTTTTTGACCTGAAAAGGCCGAAAATCACAACCATTTTGACCTAGGTTGTTGGGAAGCATTGCCGCATGGAGCTTTAAGTTTTCTGCCTTGAAATCGGCCAAAAGCACCAGTTCCGGGGTCCCTTGAATCATGTTTTGCACTATAACTTTTTATCTAAACAAGATAGAGCAACAAAATAGGCACCAAATTAAAGTGTTTTTAATCCTCTTTCTAACTTATACAATTATGATAGTCTTGGAACAAGAAATGGCACATTGGTACATACAAAGATTTCAGAAATATCACAAAATTCGTTTTCTCACACTCAAGGCAGACAAGGCGCCTTATTCATGACACAAATTTGAGATTAACATTTTGTCACAAGTCTAATCGATCAAGAAGTGAAAGCATTACATGATGATTAATTTCATAATGACATTTACACAGTCAGTTGTTGAGAGTTTGTTTCTTGAAGCTGTCAAAGTGGCGTCTGTTGAACTCCACAGCTTGAAGGAGATAGTCCCTTTGCTTGGCATCTGTTGTTATGACATTTGCAAAGTCGCTCATCATCTTGACACCACGTTCAGCAATGTCATTCACCGCTTTCAGATTCTTAACATAGTCCAACGCTTTTCTGTAGTCCTCATTCTGTGGCCAAGACGTGACAGGTTCCAGAAGCCACTCGGATCCAATGTTCAGTGTGTCCAGCAGGAAATGTGATTCTGGGCCAATGAGATCAACCAGGGTGGTCTTAGCTGTGACTCTCTGGAATAGAGGCTTTCCTGTTCTGAAGTTGTCTGGCTTCTCAGTGGCATGTAACTGGGCAGCAATGTCGTGCTTCAATGTGTCACTCAATCTACTGCTGAACAGGGCAAATGGCACGACTTCCTGCGTCAGGTACCATTTGTGGTTTTCCATCTTATTAAGTACTGCATCAGCAAGCTCTGGGTCAGTTTTCTTGTACTTCAACATGTCCTGGATTAGACTTAGATCATTCACGGGAGCATCTGCAGCAGACATTGACATCATCCAAACAGGAGTGTAGAACAGCGCAAGGAAGGTGTTGAGTCTTTCCAGCTTTGATACAGTGTCTTCGTCGTACTCAAGTTGATCTGCAAACATCAGCATTTTCATGGAGTACAGGTTTCTGGCCATCCATCTGGCCTGATGAATGGCGCCTGGTCGACTCCAGTGATACCTCGAGGAGGCGTTCCTCCAAGAACAATGACTGTCAGTTCAGCCATTTCCCTGTAGTCGGCTCTTGGAAGCCTTTCTGCTGTTAGAATGTCTTGGAGTATTTCTTCACTGTTCTTCTTTTCCTTCAGCCATTTGCTGTTGATAGCCAGCATCTTTGGGTTTTCCTTGGACAAGTCCGTCCAAACATCCTTCAGATGCTCAAACCAGGGATTATCTGGCCCCTTCACCTTCCCAAACAGCTTCTCCCAAACTGCTCCTACTAGGATTTCCAGGATGTGCTGTCGACAGGCCAGATAAAACACCTTTTTGTTCAGCATTTTCTCTGGCAGTTTGGCAGCTCCTCTGTGAACTCCACTGTTACTGGATGTAGTGTCAAAAACAAGGGCAGTAACATTATCCGTAAGTTCCCATGTCTCCAGTAAATCCATTGAAGCCTCAGCCTGAGCTGTGCCAGAAGAATTGTCGATGACAGGTACTCCCAATAACTTTCCTTCAGTGTATGAAGGTGGACCAGACACTAGCACAGCTAAAGTCTCTGAGGTACTTCCAGGTTCACTGCCCAAGACATCTTTGAGCAACTTTCCATCCCAGTGTAAGGCAGCGTACTGTGGGGGTTTTCACAAAACTTGGACATGTGACTCTGGCTGATATTATACCTGGACAGCATTCTGTTGCGACGTGTTGTTGAGGTTGAGATGACGAAGTTATCCAGATCAGCCCCTCCAGCTTTCAAGGTGGCAGAAACCATGGCAGTAACTTGATTGTCTGATAAACCAAGACGATCAGCTGTATTGCAGATGACATCACATTCCATGACCTTCCTTGGAAACGTCAAAGTCACACTAGTCACAGTGTCTTGATGGTGAGAACATCCAGGACGAGGCTGATGGTAATCCATGTCGTCTGTGTTAGCGTCGTTGTCAGTTGAGTCACCCCAGGTAGTCATCCACATGAACAACTGCCTCTTGTTCTGCTGCAGCTGTAAAATAGTACAACATGTTAAGACAGTAATTGTTAAGTACATGCTAAATATCGCAATGGAGTAAAACTTAAAACTTTTTGTAACGTTCAAAGTAATTAGTTTTACCTTGTTCTTGTCTATGCTGCAGTCTTTCATTCCTCGCTGCTTGCTGCAGGGATCCTGTCTCAAAAATCTTGTCATGACCAGACATATGACCTTTCCTCTCAGTCTTTTGGTCTTCGTAGAACCTGATATCCTCATCTTTCTTCTCTCTGGATAACAGTCTGTTGTTCTGTATTTCCTGGATTGCATCTGGAGCTCCTATATCGAACAGGCTGTCTAATTCCAGCACAAATGCTCCTCTTTTTCCTCCAGGGTTACTTGCTCTTCCTTTGCTTTTCACCAGAGCACGATGTTTCTCATGTAGTTTCATGAAGAGCTTCATTGCGTTGTACTTGGTCATTGTCTTGATCCTAGCCATCTGCCAGAATGGGATGATAGATTCAACTGTTTCATATGCAAGGTCTTGAACCATGGGCCTCCCTGCATTTTCCGGTAAATTCTGAAGATTAAGGAAATACTGGAACGCCTGTCTGTTGGTGGGAAGCTGGGAACCACTGATAAAAGCTGAAGGGTATCCAACCAGGAAAGTTTCAGTGAGAGATCTGGTAGATGGCCCAGTTGGCACCTGCCTGTGGACAGTACGTGGAGGTTCTGAGATATCAACTGTGCGCCCACGGAGCTCCCTCAGCTCCTTGCTTAATGCCATTGTGAAGTTGTAACTTGTAGATGGTTTTCTAGATTCTGATTGAGTTTCTGTTGTTTCCTGAAAAATGATAGATAATTATTAATATTATTATTATTATTATTATTAATATATTTTTTATTATTATTATTATATTATTATATATTATTAATTTTATGCTCTTTCATTTGATACCTAATTTGTTGCTCTATCTTGTTTAGATCAAAAGTTAAAGTGCAAAACATAATTCAAGGGACCCCGGAATTGGCGCTTTGGCCGATTTCAAGGCAGAAAATTTAAAGCTCCATGCGGCAATGCTTCCCAACATCCTAGGTCAAAATAGTTGTGATTTTCGGCTTTTTCAGGTCAAAAAGCATGGGAAAATGTACAGAAACCTATGAAAATAAGAAAAAGTTGATTTTTGAACAGGCCTAGAGTTACGGCAGTTATATGATGAATTTGAAGTTAGAACTAGGTCCCTGGACAACTTGGGTGTAGGAATGGAAAGGTATGGTATAATGTTGATCACTATACTGGAGTCTAAATTGCCTAGCTCAATTTTGTTATAATGTTATAATGTTTCAGACCAACAAAGACGCAAGGATCCACTCATGGCTGGTCTACCTAACTGTGTTCGTAATTGTGTATTGTGTATGTCCTCCGTGGTGGCGGAGGGGGCCTACAATTTTACGTGGGTTCCGAACCACAAGAACATAAGAAATTTTTACAGTGGGCACACTAGGGGCCACTTCGGCCCATCGAGGTGGCTCCACTATGTAAAAACTGCCTGTACATTGGCAACGACCAATTTTTACAAAACTAAATAATTATCAATTTAAAACTAATTAATTGTCAATTTAAAACTAAAGATAGAATCTCTGGATCCAGAGGATCAAGTCATAATAGACTACTATCCACAAATATGTTACACTCTATATCTATTTATAACCGACATGCAAATATATCAGATCCAAGGAATCCAGTCAATTTCATTACGGTATCCATCAATACCAGTACCTTGCCAACCAAAAATAAGTCACGGTCCATATCAATTGCGGACCAAGTCACAATTTACAACCATATACATTACAATATATATACTTAGGAGGAAAAGTGTAGGTGTGGCTGTAAAGACTGTACAGTAATGTAGAAATGTGTGTGTGCACCCATTTTGGGTCTCCCATTTAAAGGTGTTTGTGGAGCAAGTGAAGATCATGAGTTTTTCAATACCTCACAGTACTATGGGGGGGGGGGCACCGCTCGGCAGAGGAATCTCTTTAAATGGGGTGTGTAAGGACAGAGAGTATCCCCTAACCCAAGATGCTGCCTCCCTATATCCCACAACATTTGTGTTGAGCAGTGGGATCTATCACCACAAAACCTTAATTTTACTACCTTAAACTATACCCAATCTATCAACATATGCGTCTAATCGATTTTTAAACATGTTTATAGACGTGCTACTAATTACTTCTACCGGCAAACTATTCCAGCTATTTACTATTCTATGCATAAACAAGTTTTTGGCAACTGTTGTCTCGAACCTTCTACTTGTCAACTTACACCCGTTATTTCTAGTTCTATTATATTGAGATATTTCGAAAAAGCTATCTCTATCTACGTTATCGAACCCATTCATAATTTTGAAAACCTGGATTAGATCACCCCTTAGCCTCCTAGTCTCGAGTGTTGTCAATTTTAACTCCTTAAGCCTATCCTCGTACGACTTTGACCTAAGCGACGGAATCATCTTAGTTGCTCGTCTTTGAACTCTTTCGATTTTGTCTATATCTTTGCGCATATGCGGATTCCAAAATTGGACCGCGTACTCCAAATGGGGTCTAACTAATGATTTATAAAGTGGAACTATAATATCGCGCGATTTGTATTCAAAATTCCGAGCTATAAAACCTAACACTTTGTTCGCCTTTTTGACCGCTGCTGTACTTTGTTTCGCTACTTTGAAATCACCAGTGACTATAACTCCTAAATCTTTTTCCTGCTCTACGCTTGTTAAATCTTTCCCTGACATACTATACGCAAAATTACCGTTACGCGAACCTATATGCAAAATTTTGCACTTATCGACGTTAAATCTCATTTGCCATGTGACTGACCAATCAACGATTTTATTCAGATCTTCCTCGATTTTACCTCTATCTTCGTCATTAATCGCCCTACCACCTAGCTTCGTGTCATCCGCAAACTTTGAAACTGTACTGACTAGGCGACATCTAAATCGTTAATATATATAAGAAAAAGCAAGGGGCCCAATACAGAACCCTGAGGAACGCCACTCACTACATTAGCCCAACACGACTCCGCTCCATCAACGACCACCCTCTGTTTCCTACCTCGCAACCACTCTTCTATCCAATTTATTACTACACCCCTGATTCCATGAGCCTTAGTTTTCTCAATGAGTCTTTTGTGCTGTACGGTGTCAAACGCTTTTTGAAAATCTAAATACACTACATCAACCGCCCGATGACTATCGTAAACGTCAACCACGCTTTGAAAAAATTCTAAAAGATTAGTTAAGCAAGATTTGTTTCGCCTAAAACCGTGCTGCGTATTTCTAAGTTGTGCAATTCTAAGTGTTCGACTATACGATCCCTAATTATTGATTCCAGTAGCTTACCTACAACAGACGTTAAACTGATTGGCCTATAATTTCCCGCCGCACCTTTATCGCCTTTCTTAAAGATAGGTGTTCGTTTGCTAACTTGAAATTATCTGGTACGCACCCCTCAGAAATAGACGCATTAAAAATCTTTGTTAGCGGCACACCAATGCTATCTTTCAATTCTTTTAATTGCATGGGATATATGGAATCCGGCCCTGGTGATTTACGTGTTTTCATTTTATCAATATAGCGCATTACCTACCCTTCACTAACCATAATATTATCCAAAATATTACCATTATCAAAAGATATTATGTCTATGACCGTAGGGATATTCGTTACATCTTCTATAGTAAAAACTGACGTAAAAAATTCGTTTAGCAAGGTAACCATTTCCTTGTTTTCAGAAATTAGATCTCCGTTAACATTTTTCAACGGCCCCAAGACACTTTTTACTGGATTTCTATTGTTGACGTATTGAAAGAATCGCTTGGGGTTTTCTTTACCGTCACGAGCTGTGGAGATTTCAAATTCGCGCTTGGACTTTTTTATTACACTTTTCGCTTCACGCCTTAGAGATATGTAGTTGTTTCATAACCACAAATTGTCTTTATCGCACTTATGTAGCCTATAAGCCTTATCTCTACTTTTTATAATGTCTCCTACTCTAGAAGTAAACCACAAGGGCTTGTTTTTACTTTCGCACGCTTAATTTTGTACGGTACACATTCCTCATTTATAGTCCTAAATACTGTTTCGAACGATTCCCACATTAGTTTTGCGTTGGAGTTCCCCATCACGTTTTCCCAATTGACGTGTGACAATTTATTTCGAAATTTACAAAAGTCTGCGTGCTGGAAGTTAGGAATTTTAGTCGAGTTAGTTGGTTTCGAGTGACTTACTGAGAGGACAAACTCTACCATATTGTGATCGCTATTGCTTAACGGTTCTATTACTTGAAGATCAGTAATTAGCCTATCATCCGTAGTTATTACTAAATCTAAAATACTGTCCAACCTCGTAGGTTCCCCAACCTTTTAAATAAGAAAGCTATCCTCGAGAAAATTAACTAAACGATTACCTTCCGCGTCTCCCTGCATTGTATCGTAATTCACGTTGGCGCAATTAAAATCACCCATAACTAAAGCCTGCTCACTGCTTGAATTAAATAGGGTACACTCTACAGAACATGTGTACATCCCCCTTCAGCAAATGTTAAGTCTTTTAGGCACAGAATTAGCAAGACGAGAGGGAATTAAGTTTGCACAGTGGGATGTTAAACGAGGGGACAAAGGCAGGCACAGCACCAAAGTTTCTACAAAAAGGAATAGCCCAGGTATAGTGTCAGCTCTACATGCATCCTCTGAGAATAAATTAAAGGGAATCAAGGAATGCATATTTTGCGAAGGCAACCACAAGTCATATGAATGTGAGGTGGCTGAGGCTTTACCTTTTGAGGAGAGAAAGGACAGGGTAACCAAGTCCACAGCATGTTTTAAATGTTTTTTGAAATATCACAGAGCAAGGTTTTGTAAGTTTAAAATTTTGTGCAAAAAATGCCATGGCTGGCATCAGCCATTTTTGTGTGAAAACACTCCTAGTAGGCCTACCCCAGAAGTAGAGACATCAGTAGCACATGCCACTGCTATGAATGGGAGTAAAAGTAAAGGGGGATTATTGCAAACAGCTGCAGCATTATTAATTGGGAATGATGAAGAAGCTACTGTAAGAGTGTTGTTTGATAGTGGTAGCCAATGTAGCTTTATTAAGACCAGAATTTCCAGAAAATTGAAGTTTAAAGGACTTAAGAGGGAAAATTTAAGAATTTCTGGGTTTGGGGGTTCCGTTCAAAACCGAACCAAAGTTAAGAAGGTAGAAGTTCTGGTTAAGGGGTTGTTACCACAAAGTCCCACTATCAAGGTCCAAGCTGTAGAGATTGAGGAACTTTGTGCTCCAGTCACTACTTGTTTAGATATGGCGTGTGTCGAAGAATTGCAAGTTAAAGGAATTAATTTGGGCAATAATAAGTTTGAAGGAACAGAAGATATGTCTTTTGATTGGAGCTGACTATTATTGGGACTTCATCACTGGTAATATTGTCCGCACATCTCAAGGTCCTGTAGCTATTGAAAGTAAGCTAGGCTGGATGCTACATGGTAACTATTGCAATGAAATGGAGGTTAAAACTCTTTTTGTTAAGATTGAGGAGAACAGCCATAGTTTGGAAAGGCATTTGAAAGCCTTTTGGGAACTTGAATCCATTGGCATAAAGGACAAACAGGAGAAGCGGGCAAGTACAGTGAACAGTGATGTTTTAGAGCAATTTGAAAAAGTGATTGGGTTTAGAGATGGTTGCAATGAAGTTGGCCTCCCTTGGAAGGATTCTTGCAAACCCAGTTCAAACCTTCAGCTAGCTAGTAAGAGGTTGGAGACTTCATTGCACAGGCTAAGAAAAAATGAGGAGTTGTTAATTGAATACAATGAGGCCATCCTAAGCTATGTAAAGGAGGGCTATGCTGAAAGGATGCAAGGTGAGCTGGTGAGCCAGGAGGCACATTATCTGCCACACCATGCAGTGGTACGGCGAGACAAAACTACCACCAAACTGAGGATAGTTTTTAATGGCTCAACCAAGGACAAAGGTGGTGTGTCCTTAAATGACTGTTTGGATGCTGGGCCAAATTTAAATGCAGATTTATTTTCCTTGTTACTGAGATTCAGGTTTGGTAGAGTAGCATCGAATGCAGATGTGAAGCAAGCCTTTTTGCGGATAAAGTTAAAAACAGAGGAGAGAGATGCATTAAGGTATCTGCGGGTGGAAACGAAAGACTTGTTGGAAAATGAACCGAAAGTTCAAGCATATTGTTATTTTTTTATTTTATTGGGTTCAGAATCCCAGCTGAGCCCTGAACAGCCAAGCTCTGAAGGGGCAGTTTAACCTACAGCCAAAGTTTAGCTAGACTAAAAACTTACAGACTTGGAGGTCCTATTAGGTCCTACGTCAGGGTTGCTGACTCGATGTGGGCCTACCTTAGGCCTCAGTTGCATAAAATTAAGATAAAAAACAAAAGGGGCACTATTTATGGTCTTCTCTGTAAACCTTGCAACAACAACAACACAACCTGCACCATTGCACGATGCAACAATCTTGTACCTAAACAACCAAACTGAATTGCAAGAGAGCTCTCCATAAGACCACGCCCTGTAAGTGCCGTTTCAACAAACGACTAGGAACGACGCGCAGTGCCCCAAAAAAATGATGCCACAAGAGTGCCCAAACAATGATGCCACAGGAGCCCAAAAATGCTAGCTCTAAATTAAGTGAATTTTTCACTAACCTTACAATTATGAGATGGATATATATATACACCTTAACTTAATATATACAAGCAATGCTGCATCAATCAGCTTAGTTATCATATCGTCTTGGGACAACAATGGCTCTTCCTTTTCTAGATTTTCTAACATCCCACCGAAGAGGCATTGTTGTCATTACCTTCTGCAAATTAGCCAAGCCTTCTCCATGAGGCTGAACTCAAATGTTTCATCTTGACTATCCGTATTTTTGCTGATTTCTAAAGCATAGAGTTTTTGTATGAGTCTCTTTAATTTTCCTCCTGAAGTCTTTACCAGTGCAGACCTAACTAAATTGTCTTTGCCAACAAACAACTCTTCAATTATGCCAAGTTTCCAGCATTGCCTTGGTCTTTTATCCCCAATCATTACCACTTCTCCCACATTGATACAATTTGCATTGGAGCCCTTTACATTGCCTGATGGGTAATAATTGAGTTCTGGCAAGTATTCCATCTGCCACCTCTTCCATAACTGATCTTGTAGCTCTTCAAGGTACTTGAACCTTCTGGTTAACAGTTAACCTTCTTGAGTGCTCTGGATAGGCTGCAAGTCTTCTGGCAAACTGGGGCTTGATGTTAATTGTTTACCACAAAGAAAATGATATGGTGTCAATGGTTCTGCATCCTGCATACTGTTATAAACAAAGGTGATAGGCCTACTGTTCACCATTGCTTCTACTTCACACAAAACAGTACAGAATTCTTCTTTGCTCAAATGAGCATTAGCTAAAAGTTTCTTTAATGGACACTGTACACTTCTCATTAACCTTCCCCAAAATCCTCTCAACCATGGTGCTCTCTCAACAATAAACTCCCACTGTACCTCATGGTGTGAAAAGTAGGATTGGAATCCCTCCTCTTTTAGCAAGGACCAAACTTCTTGGAGTTCCTTTGCCGCCTTTTTGAAGGTTTTTGCATTATCCGATATGATTTTATTTGGGAAACGCCTTCTGTTCACAAACCTTTTAAAGGCCAAAAGAAATACATCACTACTTAAGTTGCTTACCAACTCCAACTGGATTGCTCTGGTTGTAGCACATGTGAAAAGACATATATAACCTTTCTTAGACTCCCCTTGCTCATACACATAGACTGGACCTGCGAAGTCTACTCCCACTACATCAAATAGGGAAGTATAGACACACCGTTCTCTTGGAAGTGGAGCCACCTTTTCATAATAAGCCTTTGCACTCCAACGCTTGCAAACCACACATTTATGCAAGACCTTTTTACTACTGTCTAATTTTGGGAATCCAAAACTGTTGTCTGATCTCTATTATCACTTCTCTAACTCCAGCATGTAACAACTTATGATGAGTATCCAGGATCAAAAGTTCCACAAAGTGCCCCCAGAAGGTAGCAAAATTGGATGTCTTTTCTCCTCTGGAAGCCCAGAAAACTGTAGTCTACCTCCTACTCTCAATAAATCCTGATCCAAAAACACATCCAAACCCTTGAGAGCAGAATGTGTTGGTAGAACCTGTAATGGACGGCTGGTGAGCAATTCCCTCTCTTCACCAAATTTTTCCTTCTGCACATATACCACCCAGTATTGCCTGGCTTGCTGAATCTCCTTACTGTTCAGAATTCCTTCCCTTCTTGTTTCTCCCTTAATATTGTTGTAAATCTATATACCCATGCTGTCACTCTTAACAACCTTTTCAGACTGCTAATGTCCTCAAGCCTCAATATGGGGTCCTGCTGCATAACTTGACAACTGTTCACAGTGCATTTTCTCACCTCACTCACCCATTCTTCTTCAGCCTGGCATTCTCCTACAATAGGCTGATTAGAAGGCCAGTTTTCACTTCCAAGTTTTAGCCACTCTGGCCCATTCCACCACAAACTTGACTGTGCAAGATCTTTCACTGAAATTCCTCGTGTTGGTAAATCAGCTGGGTTTTGGGTGCCTGGACAATGCTTCCATTGCTTGGGATCTGTGTGTGCTTGAATTTCCTCCACCCTATTGGCAACAAATGGTTTCCATTTCCTTGCCTGGCTTCTTAACCAGTGCCAAACTATAGTGGAGTCTGTCCAATAATAGCTTGGAATTTCATAGAGGGCCAAAGACTTTTGCACTGTAACTGCAAGCCGACTAGCAATAACTGCACCCATCAATTCCAACCTTGGAATAGAAAGCCTTTTCAAAGGTGCTACTCTGCTCTTTGCAGCAACCAACCTGCAACTTACTTCCTCTTTGAATGTGCCTCTTATATAAATACAAGTTGCATAGGCTTCCTCACTTGCATCACAAAAGATGTGCAGCTCCAAATTGTCTGGACTATTGTTCAACTCTCCAAAGTACCATCTTGGGATTTCAATGTCTCCAAGATGTGCCAATTCTTTGAACCAATATTTCCACCTTACCACCATATGATCAGGTAACTCTTGGTCCCAACCAAGTCCAATTTCCCAGAGGCTCTGAAACCAAATTTTTTACTTTATCACAAATGGAGCCAGGAATCCAAGAGGATCAAAGACCTTTGAAGCCAAACTAAGAGCTGTACGTTTTGTCCACCTTGTCTCATTCTCAGCCAGCTCTACTAAAGATTTCCCATTGAAGGTAAACAAATCCTCTCCTTGCTGCCAAACAATGCCTAGCACCTTTGTGTCTATTGCCCACAACTCCTTAATACCAGAATCCTCAATACTTTCTGCTGCATCAGGTACTACACAGGACTGACTCATAAACTCTTGTAATTGAGAATGATTGGTCTGCCATTTTCTAAGCTCCATGCCAGCCTCCCTCATTATAGCTCTAGCCTCCATGAATATCTGTTTAGCCATTTCTGTATTATCCACGGAACACAGCAAATCATCAACATAAAAATTTTTCCTTATGTGTTCAATAGTGTTAGGATAGACTTCAGAATATTTCTTAAAATGGTACTGCATAGTAGCTGCCAACAGAAATGGACTAGAGCTGAGGCCAAACAACACTGACTTCATTCTATATGCTTGAACCTTAGGTTCATTTTCCAACAAGTCTTTCGTATCCACCCACAGATACCTTACTGCATCTCTGTCCTCTGGTTTTAACTTTATCCGCAAAAAGGCTTGCTTCACATCTGCAGTCAATGCTACTCTACCAAACCTGAATCTCAGTAACAAGGAAAATAAATCTGCATTTAAATTTGGCCCAGCATCCAAACAGTCATTCAAGGACACACCACCTTTGTCCTTGGCTGAGCCATCAAAAACTACCCTCAGTTTGGTGGTAGTTTTGTCTCGCCGTACCACTGCATGGTGTGGCAGATAATGTGCCTCCTGGCTCACCAGCTCACCTTGCACCCTTTCAGCATAGCCCTCCTTTACATAGCTTAGGATGGCCTCATTGTATTCAATTAACAACTCATTTTTTCTTAGCCTGTGCAATGAAGTCTCCAACCTCCTATTAGCTCGCTGAAGGTTTGAACTAGGTTTGCAAGTGTAATAGCTTGGGATTAGTGACCCCGCTAAGTTACTAGGTTTCTAATCAATAAACAAAGGCATTTACCGGTGCGTTGAATTAGATATTCTTTAGGGCCTACCATAGATTTCCTGCGTCCCACAAAGCAGTCTACTTAAACTCTCTAACTTTACTAATTTAGAAGCTATAGACATTACCCCTAACTATTATAAGTTATTAACAACCTTCTACCCTATTTGTCACCTTAGAAACATCACGAAATTAAACTTAGCACCAACGATTTAGTCAGATATGAATAACCATCCTCTAGTCCAGCCAAAACCAAAACGAACAGCCGCGTTGCTCTGTTTATTCCTTCGTGTTGCCATTCAGCTTTCTTTTAGTGATTTTTCCCTTTAGTGACTTTAGACTATATACATATATATACACACACGTCACCTCACTCCTCCCCTACAAGTTTAGTCTGTCATGGAGGTGAGAGACCCTAGACGACCTGCGGAGCGGGGTTGATGTAGTAGGAATAGGTGCAACATGCATAGGCGGGCGAATTGAACCATTTTCCGAGGATCGGTTCTCTCCTCCGGAAGACTCCGGTCATTCTGCAATTCACGTTCCCATATCTGGTCCTGATGGCGTTTAATAGAACGACCATCTTCTAGTTGGCACTTGAAGGAAACAGGGCCCGTTCTCTCCTGCACAGTTGCAGGAACCCATTTTGGTCCAGCCCCATAGTTGCGAATCATAACTGGATTATTAGGTTGCGCTTCTATAACTCTCCCTTTTTTAGTGTCGTGGTACAACTTCTGTTTTTCCTGATGGCGTAAAACTCGTCGTTGTAACGTTTCGTTTGGACTTAACAAATCGAAAACTGAACGAATTCCCCGGCCAATCATAAGTTTAGAAGGAGACACCCCCGTCGTTGTGTGAGGTGTTAGTCGATATTTAAACAAAAATTTATCCAACACCACTTGCATTTCCTCCCCACGAGAATGACGCAAGGCCGACTTGAAAGTACGGATCATGTTTTCCGCGAGACCGTTAGTAGACGGGTGAAAAACACTAGACCGGACATGTCTAATGCCATTTAGGTGGACAAAAGTACGAAATTCCTCACTGGTAAAACAAGTACCATTGTCGGAAACCAGGACTACGGGTAAGCCCCATCGAGCGAAACACGAACGGAGTAAGCGAATAGTAACACCCGAAGTCGTGGAAGTGGTTGGAAAAATTTAATTTCTACCCACTTAGAGTAGGCGTCCACAATGACTAGGAAATAGGTATTATTTATAGGACCTGCATAGTCAACATGGATCCTATGCCAAGGTATAGTAGGCCATTCCCAAGGATGAAGTGGACTTTTCCTTGGGAGATCTCTGTTCTCTAGGCAGCTTTGACAGGAACGAACCAATGATTCGAGTTCTCCATCTAAACCGGGCCACCAGAAATAGGCTCTTTCATTTTTGTTGCACCCATGTGTTCAGCGTGAAGTTCCTTCACTAAATTCGACCTTCTTTCATTTTGGATCGAGAGTCCAGACTGACGTTGATAAAAAGGCTGTAATTCACTTTCAACCTTGGTAGGCCAACCAACTGAGCAGTAATGGATGACCCTAGACAGAATAGGGTCTGATTTTGTCCAATGCTCTATTTGTACCGCAGATACTGGAGTTGATTCCAAAAACTCCACCAAGTGAACCCATTCTGCAGGTATAGGTACACATTCATTTGGATTTTCTAAAGGCAACATACTTAGCGCATTAGCCGTACCTAGAAGTTTGCCTGACCGATGTACTGAGTCAAATTTATAGGCATTAGAATCAGTGCCCATCGTTGAATCCTACCTGAGGCCATAACTGGAATATTTTTATTAGGTGAAAATAAACCCAAAAGAGGCTTATGGTCAGTAATTAGTTTAAATTCATGACCCCATAGATGGGAATGAAATTTTTTTACTGCAAATACTAAGGTTAAGGCTTCACGTTCAAATTGTGCATGTCGTCTTTCAGTCTCAGTTAGTGTTCTAGAAGCAAAACAGATAGGCCTATCTACACCATCATTGTGGTGAGATAACACTGCCCCAATTCCATGAGAACTGCTATCTGCTGAAACTATGAGAGGAAGTTTAGGATCATAATGCACTTGCAGAGTGGACTTTAGCAGTACGTCCTTGGAAGCCTCAAATGCTTCCTTTTGGGTTTTCTCCCATTTCCACTGTTCCCCAGATCATAATAGCTTATTTAGGGGTTCAAGGAAAGTCGATGCATTAGGCAAAAATTTCCTATAAAAGTTTAGGAGACCTAAATAAGCTTGTAATTGTGTGATGTTTTGTGGAGGTGGTGCATTTTTTATTGTTTCTAGTTTATCCACCGTTGGATGAATGCCTGAGGCATCTATGGGGAACCCTAAATATGAAACATCGTTAGTGACCCACGAGCACTTTTCTTTCTTTAGTTTAAGTCCGGCATCCCGGAGTCTTTTTAGAACTGTGGTTAATCTAGTTAGGTGTTCTTTTTTAGACGAACCTGAAATGAGGATATCATCTAGAAAACAAAGTACCCCAGGAATGTGACCTAGAACTTGGTCCATTAGGGTGTGTCAATTTGGGAGGTGAAAATTAATTTTTGCCAATTCCTTCACTGAGGGGTTTTAAAAATATGTTTTGGATGTGAAGAATTCAAATCTGCTATTATTTTTGTGATTGCTCAACACTTAGCTTGGTAAATCTACGTTTGATTAAAAAGCACACAAAATTGCTCTCGGAAAACAACATTTATTAATTTTAGCTTCTCAAATGTCAGGTAATGCTATAAAAATTTTAGTTCTCTGCATAAAACATATCCTAGTAATCATAAAACATATCCTTGTAATCATAAAACAACATTAGAAAGTAATGACATCAGTAAAAAAAAAATATTTAAACAAGTTTCATCAAGTCTTGCTTGATTCGTTCTTGGACATCAGCCGCCGACTTGCTTCTTGGCCTCTGATATAGCCCTCACGTTTCTCATGTGTATACACCCTGCCTGCTGCCTCTGTGACTTGTTTCACACACCTCTCTATTGACAGCAGACATGGCCACTGTGGAACTTGCATAGGCTTGTCAAAGAACTTCTTTACTTCCGCTGTAGTCAGTTTACATGTCAAAGGAGGTTCAAATACCCCGTCAGACCAGTCTGTCAGCTCCAACACGGAAGAAGCACTGGGGTTGATGGAAGGTGTCTTCCTGGACGTACAGAAAGATCTCCAAGTGTGTCATCATCTCCACCCCTCATGTCAACAATCTTTTGGACACCAGATCTCTCCTCTCCTCACTGTCATCTGAGCACAAGAGTGTCTGAATTATCATTTCGCTGAATGCATACCATGCTGAGCGCCTTGATGGTTGGCAAAACAGCATCCACTACAGCCTTCTTTGCGCCTAACTAGCCGCAGCTCAAACAAGATGTGGCGTGGGCCTTCCACCCAAGAGTGTTTTTACTTTGATGTTGAACCAACAGGGGTAGTACACACCAACAATGTATTCCACTATCAGTCTTAAGTTGTTGAGGGTTTTGCCTTTAAGGCCATGTTTTGAAACCCATATGCGACAAAGCCTGTTTGCTGGTGTCAACCACCTTGAATGGCTCACTGGACCAATTTCAAGAAGGGCCAGATCTGTGGGAAAGTTCTCCTGTCCTTATGGCCTGTGTGATCCTATACCCGTACGCTTGATCAGTAGAGAGATCCTTTACGACATTGTCACTCAGTGAAGTAAGAGGCTCTCCAATTGAGAGTTTGGTGAATGATGGATCAATTTCAAGTTCGGTTGCAGTGTCTAGCATCTTGCCAATGTTACCTGTCCACTTGTTGTTAGACAAGGTCTTCCCATCCAGTGCTGTGATCAAGTGTCGCAGGGGTAACTCGTTAGTGTGGAGAGCACAAACCAACCAGATCAGCTTACGGCAAAGCTTGACCTTTACCCAATGCATGGAACCACCCTCCCAGCCAGTGTTAACATTTGTAGAATCACCTCCAATGGCCTGTAGGCTTTTATCAATGCCCTTCTTCTTCATGAAATTACAAGATTATCAGCAATAACTTCAGCAGGTTTTTTTCTCGTTGAGCCTTTCTCAGGAGTGAAGTGGTAGAGATATCTTCCACCTGGCTCACTGCACACAGAATAATGCTCTTCTTTGATGATGCTGGGGAACTGACGATCTGAATTGTCTGCTTTCAGCATAACTTTAGTTGTATCTTGACGGCCGTCAAAGAAGATGCAGTCAATTTCACCCTTCTTACAAAAGATCATCAAATTCCTGATCCAGGGATCTCATAACTTTTTCTGGGCCCTCTTGGACTTTACCGTATTGTGATCAACTACAAGTCTCTTGTCTTCTTCAGTGATCAAGCCAGCATCCATAAAGGCAGCAGTGGTGATGGCAGCTGTGGCACGCAGGCAACACCATATCTGATGCTATGCATAGCAACATTAGGTATTTCTAATGTGTTGTACTCTGGCTTTTTATTGGAAGTTGAAGACGTGCTTGGTATTTCTAATGTCACTTCATAACTTCCATCCTTTCCATCTTGAGCATCAGCTATTTGTTCTTCA